>JARJDW010009033.1:0-46745 GCA_030264715.1 Adinopsis sp. GC000173
GAAGGAACCGCCAACAAATACCAGCACGAGTAGCAATAGCACGGTGGAGGCAGAGGTGCGCCTTTTCGCCGGGTCGCTGGTTGACGGCGTCATAAAAACGGTGAGCGAAACGAAGGCGGACTGCCTCGGCCAGCAGCCAGCGACCGAGATCACCGTTACGGACGTGGAGCGATGCCTGGATGAGGTCATCGACGCAGCGATCACCTCCAACGATAAATAATTTGTTGTTCCGATTTTGTTTTAGTAGTACCATACAAGACAAAAAAACCCAAAAAACAACTCTAAGATTAATTAATAATAAATTGTGTTGACACTATTTTTATCATTCCCTAGCATCAAGTATTATTGTAGCGAACGCTCTCTGTGATTATTTCGTTTGTTATTCGTTTTTCTCATTCAAGCCAAGTACCAAAAAAATTAAGTCATTTTTTATTTATTTTAATTTGTAGGATTTAATTTTACATTGTAAAAATAAAGTCTAAATGTGAGTGCGTATTTGCCTTATACACTAAAATGCAAAACTAATCAAACTTTGTATAAATTGTTTTCTAAAAACTGACTGCTGCGCTTTAATTTATTATTTTCTATGTGAATATCTTTTAAAAATGACACCTTATATCTAAATATTATGTATGTATATATCTATATATAAAAATCACAGTTTCAAGTTTTCTTTTTGTTTATAACAACGCTACTTTACAATTACTTACTTTTCCTGTCCGATCATCTTTGAGAATAAACTACGTTCGCATTGCAAGTA
This sequence comes from Adinopsis sp. GC000173, assembly GCA_030264715.1. Classification (NCBI taxonomy): domain Eukaryota; kingdom Metazoa; phylum Arthropoda; class Insecta; order Coleoptera; family Staphylinidae; genus Adinopsis; species Adinopsis sp. GC000173. The sequence continues at coordinate 761 of JARJDW010009033.1, forward strand.
GTTCTGTTTCAGCTTTTTCGCCTGCTGACAATCCTGCATTATCTTCACATCATTTGGAATCAATTTCGACGCCGCTTGCAAATCGGTTAGGGCATTGTCGTAGTCTTTCAGTTTTAGTCGCGCCTGGCCGCGTCGATAGTATGCTTTACCTGACTTTTCAATCTCTAGCACCTAAAATAATATAATAGTAAAATGATAAATTACTGCCCTTGAGAGGTAAAATACAAATAAAAAAAACGAATAAAGCGAAAACATCAACAAAATTGAAAATAAAACGAAATATCAATAGAAAAATTACAAAATTTCCGCTTTTCTTTAACCCATCATCGTACTGACACGCCTATGTATTTATTTAGTTAACATTGTCATTCATGCCATTAATGACATTCCCGAACTCATCCGAACATACATTATTTCTAACGTAATTGCGCAGGAAACCTTCTGTGACTACTTTCAGACGCAATCCAATCCAACATAACATTGTTCACTTTTAGTAGTAGCTTATTCAGATTTAATTGCGGTTTGAGATTTAAATCTCAGATCATAAAAAGTATTTTGCCCATCCGAACATTTGACATGTTGGAGTATTCGGATAAGTTCGGAAATGTCATTAAATGCATGTCAAACCCTTAATAAGGTAGAGTTGCCATTTATATTATTAATATTATCATAGTATTATTTACCTGTGAGCACAAGTTAATGACATCATCGTACCGCTGTTTTTTCAAGCGCACCGCCGCCAAATTAAGAAGCGTCTGAATCTTAATATTATTCAGAAACTTGCAATTATGCTGCTTCTGCTGCTTGTTGATCCAATCGATGTACCGCAGCAGTTTCTTGTACTTGCGATCCGAGTCGACAAAGTTGTTGCGATTATAGTAGTAGTTGCCCGAGTCCTTGATCGTCGTTAATACTTCCTCAATGTTAATACTCTCCATCAGATCATAGTCGTCTGGCCACGGTGGGTAGCAGTCGGCCGTCTCATCGCTCTCGTTCAAATCGAAGCCGTCACTTGCGGTGATCTCACCGCAATCCTCAATGATACAATTCTAAAATAAGGTACAAAAAATGAAAAATAATCTCTTTTTATGTCAAGAAGATTTAATTGTGGGATTCAAACGGTGCAATTCCCGGATTTGGATGAAATTCTTTCGGATCAGAGGCCGAATTCAGATTTAAGTGAAAGAAATAATTATTTTTTGAGGAATCTCAAGGAAAACTGGTCACTTTCCACGTCTATCGCATTAAGTAATCAAAGGTTTTATTATTACCACAACTGGTTTGTCATCATCACGTCGCTCAACATTCGCAATCTCATGTACGATATTCAAACCCTTCACGACGTAACCAATCACTACGTTGATGCCATCCAGATGCGGACACGGAATCGTGGTTATGTAGAATTGTGAAATATTCGTATTGGGCCCGTCGTTTGCCATCCCAACCGTTCCAGGAATGTGATGCTACAATAAAAATATAACATTTAAAGTATTGTAATCGTAAAATATACATATTGTGTATGTACAGTTTTGTAAGTAATAACCTTATCACATTGGGAATCTTCGCCTTTTTTATTCAACCAATATGATTACTTCACATTTTATGACGGTCAAACATTATAGAAAACGCCTTCTATAATTTGTCACTTTTGTTTAATTTCTTATTTATAATTATTTTTTTAGGTGATAAAATTATTTCCTCAAGACTGTACTATTAGGTACTCACTAGAAGCTCGAAATTTTCATCTTCGAATGGTCCCCCATAGATACTATCACCCGATGTGCCATCCTCGTACACATCGCCACCCTGAATCATAAATTGTGGCAACACTGAAAGACATTTGAAGCTGATTTAAACAACAATTTAATTAAATAATATCGACAAATAAACATAACAGACGATTTTCGCAATAATATTATATTAAAAATATGTATATAGGAGGAAGAAGCAAAGCAGAGCAAATTGTTGCTGCCGTGATGATTATTATCTATTCTAATTCAGATATTCAAATCGCTCCGAAATATCTTTATCTTTATTCGAACTCTTATTCTTGTTGAAGCACTTTATCCAAGCGGCCCCGAACCACTTTCGCTCCTTTCGCGTATTGATTGCTTGCTGTTGTTGTTGCTGTTCGAGCGGTGCCGGTGTACGATTCATCATCATCTGCGCGACCAGCTGCGAGTCCTTGCCGAACGTGGTGAGTCGTGACTGCTCCTCTTGCGCTCCACCTTCTCCTCGATACGCATTAAAATGATCCGATTTGACAGGAATGGCCAGTCGTGATTGTTCCTCTGGCGGACCGTCTCCCTCTCGATACTCATCAAAATTCGCGTCTGATTTGAGCGTGTTGGTAAGTCGCGACTGTTCCTCCTGAGGCACCTCCATGCTGCGCTCACGATAGCCCATAAATCGTGATGGTTCTTCTTGGGGTACGTCCATGCTGCGCTGCCGATACGCATCGCGATGCTCCGATTTGCGAGGATTGGTCATGCGTGGTTGCTCCTCTTGCGGCACCTCCATGCCGCTACGATATGCATTCGTGTGATCCGATTTGGGCGTATTAATACGCGCCTGTTCCTCTGGCGATACCTCCATACCGCTACGATCCTGATACGCATTGAAGTGATCAGATTTGTGCGATTCCTTGCCGAAGGTGTTATTCAGGCGCGATTGTGCTTCTTGTGCCGCATCCATGCTGTGCCTCCGATACGCGTCGGGATCCGACTTGTTCGTTTGCGTCAGCACCACCTCGTCTATTTTATCATCATTCTTCGCATCCTCAACATCAACGCGCATAGACGTTCGACTGACGGGTGCCGCCGCCTTCGATGCGGAAGGGCCACCAAACGATTGATGGCGCTGTCGATTGGACATAGACCGTCGCGATTGATTATTCACTGATGAATTCGGCGATACCTCACCACGATAGCCGCTTTCCTGTCGCATAGTACTCTCCAAGTCCTCATCATATCTGTGTAGTAATTTGATGTTTATTTATATCAAAATTTTAATGAAATTAACATAATACCTTTGTTGTTGATGCGATACCGAACGGATTTTATCCCTACTCCATCGCGATGGCGACGATGGTCCATCATCCTCCATATCCGCAGATGGTTCGCGCGACCTTGATACCGCCGGCGATCCTTCCTCCTCGTGCATAAACGAACGCGATGGTAGCGTGGAATGTCGCGGTTGGACATATGATTCTCGCGATCCAGCCATCGCCACCATCGACTCCCTACCCCTATGCGATACACCATGATTATTATTGTTGATACTCGACGAGGTCGCTTCTGACTGCCGATCGGAGTTCACCACGCGCCCCTGTGATACGTTCGGAACACCATCGCAGCCGGAGCGTCGTGACATGCGCGATGCCGCATCCATCGCATTACGCAAACCCTGGTCATAGCGTCGTCTCTCATCATCATCGTCCTGATTCTCGTCAGGTGGAGTATACGCACACGGATGCGTATACTCCTTATTATCCTCTTCACGTAATTGAATGTGACGATACATCGCATACTTGCATGTAGGATAATCGCATAGATTGTCTTTGTTGTCATCAGCAACGCCATCAAAATCTTTCACCGTGTTTTGCGGCGTTTGTATCGTCGACGGCTGGATAGGTTGCGCTTGTAGTGACGATGGACATTCACATGTATTATTCGTCACCATTTCAAATTGTCGGTATGCCGGACAGTAATTGCTACAACTACACACCGATGGCGGTTGTAAGCCGTTCGGCTGTTGTTCCGCTTGTTCAATGGGCTGTTTTCGTTGCCGTGAAGGTGGTGGGCACGCTGGTGGAAACTGCGGGCACATACACTCCTCTTCAATCACTTGTTTGCAGGTTCTTTGTTGTTGTGGGGTGCGACGAGACATTGCATGCTGACTTTGTTGCATTTGCGAATATTGATACTTCGAACCTTCTGGATAGAATTTCGGTGTACTAGTACCACGCATTTCTGTAGTATTATCATTCGCCTCCGAATCGTAGTTGCGATAATCGCGCTCGCTGAATTCCCCACGCGAATACGTCTTCGATGCCACCTGGTGCAGTCGCCTAATATACTCCTCCTTGCGCATTTCCTCCTCCTCGACAAGCGGATCTGTTTGCTGTTGCGATTGTTGTATTAGATGCGATTTGCTTTCAATATCACGTCCTCCAGCTCCTGGCGCCGTGCCACTTCCGCCTCCACCTCCACCTCCGCCAAATGATGATGCCGAGGTGGCGGCATCATCCTGTAGTGGTGGTCTGTACGGCGGCGTGCGAGCTGGTGATATAGATTTGCTCCTTCGCGATTCATTATCGGTATTAGTTGTTGTTGTTGTGGTATTATCCGTGTCGGTAGTCGTAGCAAAATTGTTATTCACATTCTTATAGATGGTTTTGGTTGAATTTTTACATATACAATGATCAGTTGTTTGAGTTACCTGTTGTGATGGAGGAACAACATATTGATTTAAATCGTTGGATGTATGTGGTGAAGAAGGTGGAAAAGTATAAGTACCTGATGTGGAACCACCATTAATGTGATTGTTCGTATCTTTCACAGGTAAATCGTCACAGGTACACTTTGGCATTATCTCTTGCATCTGGTGTAGGTCCTCACCGCATTGGCAACAGCGTTGCGGTGATTGTCTACGCGGTGAGCGATTTCGACAACAGGTACCTCCCATTTGCGGATAGCAATTTGAGCGTTTTTGATGATGGGGACTAGATTGTTGTTGTTGTTGTTGTTGGGGACGACCGCAACAGCAACACCTCTCCCTGTCCTTCCTCTCCCTCGTCGGTGATGATCGCGACTGTTTCTGTTGCTGTTGCTTACAATAGCACATCCGCTCTGATTGCTGATCGGATTGCGCCGATTTCTTGCAGGTGCATTTCGGTAGCTTGCAATTGGTCACACACGGATTGCATTTTGGCGCGCATGGATTGCAGCGCGGTGGATTCGATGGACAACATAATTCATCGGGCGGACATGGATCGCAGCGTGGCAGTGGCGGGCAGTTGATCCAGCGCACCATCTCCTGACATTTCTGTTCTACCTTTGAGGGTGTATCGAGAAACTCCACCTGCCAGCCGATTGGTTCCGGACGTGGACATTCTGGTGATTCGGATACCCATGCCAAGCCGAAGCGGCCCTTCACCTTCGGCAGTGTGTCGCAATTGAAGCAGCCATTACTATCGATCATCATCAATGCATGCGCATCGTCATCACGGCAGCAAGACATCGTATTTTCTTGCTCGGCAAACAATTAATTTAACGTAGAAATTTGCTCCCGTTGTTTATTATTTTTTTAATATAAAATTAATGATAAGTAAGATACAAGAATTTTGTCAATTCATATTTTGACGTACTTCTAAAGCTTTTGTTATTTTTTCATAACCAACTAACTATTATTATTTGTTAAACAATTGATTGAATATATGGTGGAGCTGGACTTACCTCGATGGAAACGTGTTCCCTTAAAATGCAACGCTTTCTTCTTGGTCTGATGGTGATGGCCCGTGCATAACATTCGAAAATTCTCCACCGTCTTCGGCACGACATCCGTATACAGTTCGATAACAATCCGACCAGCTGTAATATAAATAACTAACAATAAAATTTCCATTTATGCAAAGTATTCTCGACTCGCCTTTTTCCTCGCCGATTTTTATGTCAAAGAACACATGCGTCCGCTTAGCTGGCTTGGTGGACATCGTTGATGAGTGATTCAATGTGATGTAAACATGTTTGCAAAAATCGTATCATATGTTTTTTGACATTTACATTCACTTAAAGTGAGATGGATTGATGTCAAGTTGATTGGTTGAAGTGAGATGGTTAAATTTTGACCAGTTTGACGAGTTTGACCGAGTTTGACCGAGTTTGACGGAGTTTGACATTAATGCCAACAATAAATAAATAAATTAATTAATTTAGTAACCTAATCAAGTTTATTTATTTGAATTTTTATTCTAAACTCTTATATGATTATGCAATGGTTCACCAACAGTTAAAAAACAGCAAAAACGTTCTTAGAATTTATTAAAAAAAATGTTACTGTAGAGAGAGTAACAGAAGATATGAAATAGGTTAGGCTGAAATGAGATGGACATAAATTTGCTATCATGGCTGCCAATTGATAAAAATATGAAAAGTGAGACATAAGTTAACATAACCTCAAATTACAAATACACAAATTCAACAGGTAATAATTTATTTAATAATTAAATATATATAGATATCAAATTAATTAGTTATTAATATAGATGCCAATCGACACAATACAGTATTCAGAAAAGTATTCCGATTCGCAATATGAATATCGTCACGTCATCCTGCCGCCCGATCTAGCAAAACTAGTACCCCGTAGTCATCTCATGACCGAAACGGAATGGAGAAATCTGGGCGTACAACAGAGTCCATTGTGGGTGCACTATCTACAACACGAGCCGGAGCCGCATATATTACTCTTTAGACGCCGCACCGTCAGCTAACAAATTAATAATAATCAACGTTATAATATTATAAAAATATAAAAAATGAAATAAAATTGGCACTGTAAATAATATACCATCCATATTTCCATATCAGCAGTCTTGTCCTTCTATTCTTCGTTGTTGTTGATTATTTGCACGCCCTGCTCGGCGATGGGCACAAACTTCTCATCGATCTGGATGAGGAGAATTGTTCGGTCAACGTGCGAGCGTCGATTGATGTCCTTGTGGAGTGGGACCCATTTGTGCACGATCTGGCCCTCCATACCCACCTCGGGGATCCAATCGCGCCAATATGATCGGCCGCCTTTCGAGCGCATCAATTCATTCGGCCAGGAAACGTCAATGCGTCGGCCGAGATTTATGCAGTCGTATACCAGATTCGCATCAATAATCTACAAAAAAAATCATATTTTTGGTAAAATCTAAGCAAAAAATCGATTAAATTTCACACAATTTCTTTGTTGCTTTCAATTAAAATCGTGAGATTAAGTTTAATTCTAGCAGTTTTTGTAAAAATTAATAAAAAATGTAGAAATGGAATGAAAATAAGTAAAATTGACTACTTTCGAATTTCTATTTACAAGAATGCAAAATTGATGTCAAAATATCAAGATTATCATCTGCTATAGCTAATTTTGCAAAAATTTCTGAAAGTAATAATGGAATCCATCAATATTTGTTACCTTAACGCGCTTCGCTATAACAGCAACATCGTCATTATTCACCGGCGCCTCGCCTTCGCCCTTCATCTCATCGCGCGACACCGATTGTTGCTCTTTAAACAACCCGGCCAGGGAAGCGAGCGTCGAACTCGTCGGCTTACCCATTGACGCTAAGCTACCACGATTTCCACCTACAAAAGTGTATATTTAAAACTATATTAATTAAATTATTAATAAATTACCAATCGATATGCGACTCAAACTCGACCCGCGTCCCATACTTCCGCACAAATGCGATCCATCACTACCGGTCGTCGTGGTATTCGTGTTCGTATTCATCTGCTGATTCAAATTCGACATCGCATAGACGCCCTCATTGCCCAGACCAAGTTCATCGCGTGTCGTCGTTGTGGCCGATGCACCGCTCGAACATCCCTCACCGCAACGCTTTCGTATGCGTCGAAATGAGCGTATGATGTAGTTGCGTATCTTCGCCAGACTCAAATTGCCACCAACCAGCGCGCATAATTGCTCGTTCGTCTCCGCATAGCTAGTAGTCAATGGTGATACATAAATTGGATATCCAATTGGTTGATCGCACGATGAGTTGATGATATTACGAAGTGCTTGTTTAGCGTTTTGGATGCTACCGCGCTCCGGATTTCGATTGCGTAGATAAACTAATTCCTGTTGCTGCCCGGCCCATAATCCGCGCACACATTCTTTATTAATTTTAATCACACGAAACGTTAAATAGCGTTTATTCAACATTATTATCTTGTACTCATCGGTGCCTTCATCTAATACGTGACGTAGTGCTAATAAACTTTGTGTACCACTTAATATTGCATTGCGCCACGCTGGATCCCCTTCGTGTGATATCACCAACTCCTCCTCGTGCTTAACGATCGCATCGTACAAAGCACCCAGGTCTTCATATTCATCCGGTGACATAAAATGATCCTGATGCAGTTTGAGTGACATTCGTACACCTGGAGCAACAACCGTTTTCAAAAAATCCATATCGATAAACACCCATTCGTCCCTCGTGCAGGTAATGCGAAAATCACCCTTAAACAATGCATGCAAACCGAATAAGAAAAACTCAACGTTTGATACTGTATTATGCGATGCGGCAGCGCCCAAACTGCGTCGTCCCAATAAACTAAGCGCAAAGCATAGCACAACCAGCGTCGAGTTCGTGGTGGCATCAATGTTGTTTTTCCCCGATTTTTCAATGCAATAAACAATCCATTCGTTGTAGATTTGGTAAAACATCGTGCGTGTCATACCGCTCGCCGCTAAGTCAAAGTCCTCGTCGATGTTGTTGTTGAATACCGGATCGAGGTCGACGAAGTTCGCGTCGTGTATCGGCTGGAGAGCTTTGGCGATATTTGGGGAATTCAGCCATTCGTCTAGTTTCGGTGAACGGATCGTATAGAAAATGATGCTCTAAAAAATAAGAGTAGTTGTTAAAAGAGAGACAAGACAATCCGCATTAAATTTTTTTTAGCATTTAAAATTTATTCAGATTTTACTGAGTTACTTCGCGCTCGATTACTTTTTGTCGAGTTTTTTTAGCGTTTCTTCCTCGCATTTTAAGTCTTTTTTACATAAAAGCTTGCTTCTGCTTTTTAATTTTGCATATTTTGTCGTTTTTTTGCTTACCTTAACATAGTAGGTAACTAGCACCTTACGAAAATCAAACACTTGCAGCATCGATGCGGCACTATTATCCGTAATGCTATACCCCTCGAGCACATACTTAGCGGCGGTCACTTCCCAAGCCAGCCACCGCTGCGTAAACGCCGCATTAACACTCAACACCCGCGGCAAGTGTCCCGGATGACAGCAACAGCATCCATCATTCTCACTCACACCCTCCGTGATCGCTTCCACCTCGCGCTGCTGACAGTACGTGCCCTTAAATTCTAAACCGCGCATCTGGAACGTCACCAATCCGTTGCCCAATTCGATGATGTGCACCAGGCAGTTGAGATAGTCGGAGGCTAAGACGAAGCAGTCACCTTGATTGACGATACCCCAACGGCCTAGGAGGAGATCACCGCATAGTGAGTGCTGCAGCGAGCGCGTTAAATGCTCGTAGAAGATCGAGTTGAGATTATTATCGTCCGCGCCGAGATTGCGCTCTAAGTGTGAGGAAAGCGGCGTGTTGGAGTGGTCAACACGTCGGGTATTGTAATCACGCTCCCAGAATTTGATTGGACGGACGTAGGAGGTCAGAAAGATTGCGCTACCTACAATAAAGTAAATTTGAATAAATATTTAGTGCCTCCATTTTTTTAATGTATTATTTACCAAGAAATGGATTTAAAGGAGTTGATAGCAGAGCGGAGATGAGTGCTTGCAGAAACAACATCGCTGAATGCGGAACGGAAAACGGCTGCGCGAAGGCATGAAACGCCGAGCCCCAAGTGATTTGCCACGGTGCTATATAAGTTACAATAAATTGTATCTGCAAAAAATGAAAATAAACCAAACTTAATAAAATTGAAACGTAAATCCTAGTTAGTTGTCAAAATTACAATATTTCGATTATTTTTTTATATTTTTCATTCGATTAATACGCACCTTTAACAGCAGCTCATACGTTTTGTGATAAACAATTGCAATAATAAAGTAGTCGATGAGGAAACTCTCTTGAAACACCGAATAGTCATACTTGTAAAACAGCGCGGTAAAGGTTAATATCAGATACTGGCAGTTCTGTTGCGAGTACGTATTACGTAAACACTTCAATCCACAGACGGTGATAATCAACGCACCGATGTAGTTACCAAACATCTCCGCTATTTTCGGTGACTCTTCAGTGAGGACGGCGAGAAACAGCAGCGGATAGATAATGTTACGCTCGAGTAAGCACAGGTAAACGTAGATGGTTTCAAACCACATGATCTTGGCCGGGCCGAGAATGTTGTGGTGTCCTTCTTCGTGATTGCGCAAAATCGGACGCAGCACACACAGCCAGGGTAGTTGTTTGCGCATCTGAGGTATTAAGTAGTGCAGGATAAATCCTAGTAAACCGGCCGTACACCATAATACAGGACTTAGCTCCGGTTGCAATGCAGTGAAGATAGTACTTGCGTGTAATCCAAACGTTAACACTGCTATCACCGTACATATCAACGCATCACTTCCTAATCTTGCATTTACTGTTTCTTGCAATTTACCCGGCAGTGGATCTGTTGATTTATTAACACTGTCATCCTCTACTTCATCATCTTTTTGCTCCACTTTGTATATATCACTCGGATATAGCTGTTTCTTGATGATATTCCAGATAAACTGCGGATCACTAGCGGTGCGACTCAGATGGTATGCACACGACGTCAAACAGGCACAAAATATCGAGAAGAGTATATGCTGCGATGTTTTTGGTTCGCAGAGTGCGCCATAAACAAATCCATACATAGATATCACTGCGATTATAGAACGGAATACGCAATAAAAACCGGCTAACAGACTCGGCATTGCATTTCCACCAAATACATGCATATCAATCTGTTCTAAAACGTACAGCACAAACGTATTAATCTGCGGAAATAAACCTATTGAGAATAACAATGGGAATGCGAGTATAAACTTGCTGATGATGTCTTGAATGAATTCCACGTCGATGAATTCAAGTCCTAGTAACAATCCTGTAAAGATACAAAAATACACCGGGCGTGAATAGGCGATGATGCGATTGAAACCATGTGTTGGTGATGCCGCATCCGGTTGTACGCTCTTCAACAGCGAATACTGACTGCTGGCGATGATGAAACAAAATATAAATGCGGATAAGTCATTGTAGATGTTGTGATGTAACGTTATTGCGCCGAGCACGCTCACCAAGATCCCTAAAAACGCGGAGAGGATCATCTCGAAAAAGGTGAGATTACGATCTAGCAATGCTAGGAGCTTAAGTCTATCAAATTCGATTTTCACGTGGAGTTTTGGTAGCAATTTAAGTTTATAATATATCTTAGCTTTGATATTGTTGTTATTGTTGTTATTATTATTCAACAAATCGGGTTCCTGAATGATCGGATGGGGTGTTTCAATCAAGCATGTTTCAATCTGTTGCGTGTTGTTGGTATTTTCATCGCAATTCAAACATCCCGCCTCGAATTTAATCATTGTATTGCTCGTTGATGTAGGTGATGCTGCTTCCAATACATATAAATTAGCACCGGGTGTATGCTGTGCACTATTCGATGCCTTTTCATCAAATGTGTACGTAATCCAATTACCGTGCTCATCTAAAAAACAATGCACCGAGCCATCGCTGGTGTCGTTGAAGTTCTTAGCGCAATGAGTACCCAATCCACTTGATAAACTTGTAGCGATAGCCGCTTCACGATCGCGAAATCGCAGCATATTGCTCCGCTTTAATCGGCAATGTCGGAGTGTACTCGGTGATTGATCAGGTAGGCAAATTGGTAGTAAAGGAAATTCACGGCGTGATGCGAGGATGGCTTGTAGTATCGGCGCGGCTGGCAATAGAGTGCTTAACTCGTTATTCATCGGATGATTGAAGAAATACGGTGAGTTTGACGGCTCCAATTCCGGCGGCTTCAAGCTACGATGACGCGATGACGTCGTTGCATTCAAATTGATCTTGCGGTAACGTTGATGGCCGCCGGGTTGATTCACCAAACACTCCAAACCTTCTATCGAACTCGTATTGATGAAAGGACGAATATCGTGATGGTCGATTGCAATCGGCGGCATACAGTTCTGCTTATACTTGTATTTGATATTCTTGCGCTGCTTCACATGTGATGATGATGATGATGTGGATGGTTGAGGTTGATGTTGATGATGGTTGGGATTTCGCTTTTTCGGTATCGCGCCCAGACTGCGGGTGCTAATTGGATCTTGCAATACCTTACTAACATCCTGTTCTACGCAGGTGTTGGTTGTTGTCGTTGTTGCCGATGACGTTTCACACCAGTCATCTAAAAAAACAATAATTGTTGATGTCAAAGTTGTTATAAAGCGCAAAAAGTTATGAAAACAACCACAAAGAACCACGAAATGTAACAAAAGAGTACAAAAAGCTTTAAAGAACACTAAAACATAAAAAAGTTGAGAAATTGGGAAACTTTGCTGGCCACCCATGTACCTATATTTATTTCTTTTACCATCGATTGTACGTTTGATACTTGAACCACCCCAAGCCAAATTTCTCTTTGTGAGCTTGCTATTTTACCAAAAAATATAAATAATAAGTACATTTTTGATTAAAACGCAATTTGTTACCTTTGCAATGCCTCAAATGCTGATTCTCATCGTCAAACAGCCAATCCAAGTCGAGCTCAACCAAACTCGAACTGCTCTTACTCTCCACCTTCCGCCTCCGTTTGTATCTCTTCCCGTACCCTCGCTTAATCGGACTGCTCACCTCTACGACGCTGATATCATCATCAACATCCACCTCTTTGTGATTAGAAGCGTCATCATCACCTGCCACAACATTGATTAAAGCATCCTTGGATGTTGTCGATGCGCCATCGTCAAGCTGCACCACCTTTACGCATGTGTGTAATAGTAAAGGGGACCTAGATCCACCGCGTATTTCTGCTTCGTCCTCATCCTCATCGTAATCCGAATCGGAGATGTTTTGGGTGAGCGAATCGACATCGGTGTCAGGTGGGTGATGTTCATCAGATTGCTCAGCGATCGGATACACAATTTCCGATCCAAAACACAGATTCAAATTGTGATTATTACGGATTAATGTCCCACTGGGTGGCGGTAATGGATTTTTCAATTTACTCCCAATCAATTCGAAGCTGTTTGGATGCGCTGCAAGCGACAATGGTTGACATGAAGTCTCCAATGCGGTGGAACGAAATCGGCGAACGCTACAATTACGATTCGTCTTGAACACGACCTGATTTGGATTCTTATCGATGTAGCTTAACTCCAACGAGCCGGTGGCTTTAATTTCATTATCTTTCGTGCTCGGTATGTACGATAAACTGCTGTTTGTGAAATTTGAATGTCGTCGCTCGATCTTCTCATCCAATTTACCATCGGCCGTTGGTTTTTCATTGAGGAAGCACGACAACTGCAGTGTCATATCTTCGCTGCTTTCGGAGGAGTTTTTCCTATGTACCTCCGCCTTTAAATCTACAAAAAAATCATGCAAAATTACGTAAAAAGTACATTTTTTGTAATGCACTAACTAACCAATTGTGCTGGAAACCTTTCCGTTTTCGACATCGTTGCGCGGCTGATAGTCAGCCGACTCCAAGCTATCTAAGTCCTGATTGTTAATGAATACACTGCCATCGTGGTAGGATGAGATGGAGCTACATTGTGTCGGTTTTTGATGTTCGTTCACGGACGGATTCAGCACCTGCATTTCAATGCCTTCCTCCTCTCTGTAATAATACACATACATTACAATGTGGGTGGTTTAAAAAGTTTCCCCCCAGAGGTTTTCATCAAATTTCATTCTTTTTACAACTTTGTTTATAGTTATCACCGTTTTTTTGCCACAAAATGAGAAAATTAACAAAATAAAAGAGATTAAACTTTATAACATAAAGGATAAAATAAACTGCAAAAAGTGCCAAGAATACAGCGAAAAACCATCAGTCGTAAAAAAGAGGGAAAAGTAGAGGAAACTTTTTAGACCACCCTCGACTTAGAAGGAAAGCTAAGAAGTTAAAGAAGTAAAGCTAAATAGTTTCACTACACTGAACGAATAATATTTGCCCTCAACAATAACAAGATTCAATCAAATGAAAAGAGAACAGGTGCAAATTCACCATTCATTTGATTGACTGACACAATTACAATAAATTACGTTTTTCGATTGGCGAAATCAACATCCAAATGCTCCTGAATGCACTCGGTGGTATCGTACATACGATGCAGCGCATAGTTGACGATTTTAATCAGCGTGAACGTAACCGTAATGGCAGCACAATATAAATACCATAAATAGATCGTTGGAGGAAAATACTACAAAACAAACAAACAAATCAATAATTTTATCCAATACGTTCAACTTATACCTACAATGTATATAGTAAATGGAAAGCATAGCAGAAATAGCCATAGGTATAGATGGAATGTGTTGCAGAATACATCCTGATGTGGATCGTAGAACCATCCGCCCGTCAACGATGCCCAGACGCCCTGGCGCAGTATCTCCAACGTCTGCGAGCCCATTTTCCTTTATCCTTACGTCTATACCATCATTGGGCTTACACATCTAAAGCGATTTTCGCACTGAATTCGCTTCGATTACATTATTTTCGAAAATTACTCAATCATATGTTCGATTCCACTGACAGGTGAGGTTAAGTTTAAATGCGTGCCCAACATTGCTCACAAAAGCGAGTCAAAAATAATTTATTAAAAAGTCATATAATTCAAGATATTGTAATATTAATTACATTCTTATAATATTTAAACATAAAATAAATCATTATTTCTATTTAATAATAATTTAATTATAAATAATAAACATTATGCTCAAAATGTAAGCAACTGATAGTAACGCAGCCAAAAAATCACAAAAACTCCATTGCCAACTACAAATTATTTAGCTGCATTAAAAATGTGCTACCTCCTATGCGTAATAACATTCACGTAAAAACACAATTCACTATCAGTTAATATTAATTAAATATAAAATTTCGCATTCCGTTAATTATCGTTCCAGTTCAGGTGCATATATTTCTGTCACACAATAATATATTGTTTATTTTTTGTTTGAAAATTCGTTGGTTGTTGGGTAGAAGAACGTAGAAGAAGAGTGGAAAGGTAGATCCAACTGGCAGCGGACAAATTCACGCAGGTAATCCATCCCCATTTATCTATTCGATATTCAATTAATTGAAACCGATACAGTTTCGCACGTATTTTAAG
This sequence comes from Adinopsis sp. GC000173, assembly GCA_030264715.1. Lineage (NCBI taxonomy): Eukaryota > Metazoa > Arthropoda > Insecta > Coleoptera > Staphylinidae > Adinopsis > Adinopsis sp. GC000173. The sequence continues at coordinate 15,812 of JARJDW010009033.1, forward strand.
CGACAAGTAGAAAAATCTAACCTCAAAATTCATGCACTGTAAAACATGTTTCGAGTATCAACGAGGATATGGTGCCGAAAGTATGTTTTTAGCAACAGCAAGAGGATATATCACAATCGGAATGTATCAAACAAGCATGGAATGGAATTATTTCAGTGTCAAAAACAACAAAGTGGGAGCAAAACACATGGGAGGACGATCTATATGAAAAAATATGAAGATTGTATCCATAATTATGTTTATAGCAACTGTAAAATGATGTCCGCCTTGAATCAAAGTTGGAATGTATCAAATAAACATAGGTTGAATATGTTTCGGATGCAGACGCGATGGAATCATAACCATTGGGCGCAAACAGCTATGCCACGCTCTGTGAAAACCATCTACAAGCCAAAGAAACAAGAAGAGAAAGCAGAAATAATCGAGGAAGACGTAGGAAAGCAAACCAATGCTCGATTTAACCAGCTTGATATTCAAATGATATCAAAAACCATCCACCAGCATGTTTTCAGCAACTACCCGAAGATGTCCTACTCGAAACAGCTAATTAATCAATGTCGCGATGAACTCGAAAAGCACGGCATGTCTGCGAAGCAAATTGAAAGTGTTGAAGATGTTGATTTGAAGCTACCACCACTTGAGGGTGATAACATCGAGGAACATTTCATGAATATCGGCGAGAAACAATCCAAACCTTATCGGGATTTAGTGAATAGGTTGATTAATCGACAACTACCACGACTGCCTAGCAAATGGGAGTTTCAGGAAGGCTGGACAAGGTATCAACCGGGAAAGCCACCAGAATCAGTAAAATTCCCTAAAGAAAATTGTATAATCTTTGATGTGGAGGTATGTATGCGTAGTGGTAAGCTGCCTACACTAGCCACCGCATGTAGCGAACAAGCATGGTACGGTTGGGTGTCTAAACAACTAATTGACGGCAGTGACAATGCTACAATCCACTACCACCACGATATGTTCATACCAATTGAGGATAAATCGAATTATTCTACGGAGAAAGTAATAATCGGTCATAATGTATCCTTCGATCGTGCGAAAATACGCGAACAGTATTTTTTAGAACAATCCCGTTCGCGTTTCATTGATACGATGTCGTTGCATGTCTGCATTGGTGGATTGACTAGCTACCAGCGCGCTGTATTAAAATCGAAAGACGATCAAGACAATGATTGGAAGCAATATAGTTCGTTGAATAATCTAAGCGATGTGCATAAACTGTATTGCGGTAGTGAAATTGATAAATCGCAGCGCGATTTATTCTTCGATGGGAGTTTAGCGGAGATTCGTGATGATTTCCAAAACTGTATGAAATATTGCGGTAATGATGTTGTTGCCACCCACAATATACTAAAACAATTATTCCCTTTGTTTTTAAAACGATTTCCTCATCCCGTTACACTAGCTGGTATCCTAGAACTTGGCACAGCGTATCTGCCGGTAAATCAAAACTGGGAGCGATATTTAGATGAAGCTGAGCATACCTACGATGATTTAGAAGCGGAAGCAAGGTTGTTATTGGCAAAGAGAGCGGATCAGGCATGTGTTTTATTGCACAACGATGAATACAAGCGTGATTTGTGGATGTGGGATCAGGATTGGGAGGTAAAGCCACTTAGAATAAAAAAAACTAAAAGTAAGAAAGTTAATAATGCGGATAACAAACAAGTTAATGGTGATGATGACGAACTACCAGATCCTCTAGACATCAAATTCGCCTACTTGAATGAAATCGAAGTGGTTAAAACGTTGTTACCCGGATACCCTGCATGGTATAAAAGGTTGTGCCAAAAACCGCAACAGGATTGGATACCAGGTCCGCATCTAATCTCTACGTCAATGCAAATCACTCCAAAATTATTAAATCTTACATGGGAAGGGTATCCGTTGCATTTTATACGTGGGCAAGGTTGGGGATTGTTGGTACCCTTCACCGATGAATACGATCCGGATGGAAGTAAGCTTCCAATCAAGGAATTGCTACTAAAGTGTCCTTTGGTTATAAATCAAAGTGGTGATGAAGATGGTAAATATAACGGGAATATATTAAAAGAGGTGCAGGATAATCTAGCGCGTAAAGAATACTACAGCAAAGCGAATAAACCGGATAAATCCGGTGGTGCATATAGTGGATCTGGTATATGGTGCAATACAATACTTAATGACTGTGTGTTTTTCTTCAAACTACCGCATAAAGACGGTGTGACACATCGTGTAGGTAATCCGCTAGCCAAAGATTTTCTCAATAAATTTTCTGAGAATGTACTTGCTGGCGACACAGAAAGCGCATCGTTAGTACTCGACATCGCACGTAAATTATCTTATTGGCGCAACAATCGTGATAGGATCATGGGGCAACAGGTGGTGTGGTTGGATAGTGAACGTACCCAAGGTGCAATCATACCGCAGGTCGTCGTTTGCGGTACATTAACTCGGCGCGCTGTTGAGGCCACATGGATGACCGCATCGAATTCGCGTCCGGATCGTATTGGCAGCGAGCTGCGCGGGATGATCCAACCACCGCCCGGTTATAAAATCGTCGGCGCAGATGTTGATTCGCAAGAATTGTGGATTGCAAGCGTTTTGGGTGATGCCAGTCAGGCGAAATTACATGGTGCAACACCTCTGGGTTGGATGACATTGAGTGGTAGTAAAGCGGATGGTACTGACATGCACAGTGTCACTGCAAAAGCAGTTGGTATATCACGAGAACATGCTAAGGTGATTAATTATGCGAGAATTTATGGTGCTGGTCAGAATTTTGCGGAACAGCTACTCAGACAGTTTAATCCAACGATGGTACCTAGTGAAGCCCGTCGGAAAGCCATCAAGATGTTTGAGTTAACTAAAGGGAAACGGATATATCGATTGCGTCCCGAATTCATCAGCAATGAACTTGAAGATATCCATTATGGTAAATGGCCTGCGTTTAATTTAGCTAAACTGCACAATAAACAACTGAATGATATGTTTTATGACGCGAAATGGATTGGCGGCACGGAATCAGCGATGTTTAACTGTCTGGAACGTATTGCAACTCAATTAAAACCAAAAACTCCATTCTTGGATGGTAGACTGAGTCGCGCCTTGGAGCCGCAACACGTTCCCGATGACAAATTCCTTCCAACGCGCGTTAATTGGGTGGTGCAATCCGGTGCAGTCGATTTCCTCCATCTGATGCTCGTATCAATGCGATGGTTGATGCAGGATCGCGCCCGATTCTGTTTGAGCTTCCACGATGAGGTACGTTACATCGTACCGGATGAACATCGCTATCAGGCGGCATTGGCGCTGCATGTGACGAATCTATTCACGCGCGCTTTTTGTTCGGCGAGATTAGGAATTTATGATCTGCCACGGTCAGTTGCGTGGTTTACATCCGTTGAGGTGGATGGTGCGCTGCGTAAGGAAGCCCAATTAGATTGTAAGACACCATCAAATCCGCATGGATTAGAGAATGGTTATGGTATTCCACACGGTGAGAGTTTGGATGTTCACACGACCGTGAAGAAAGCGAATGGTGATAGAAAGACATGGTGGTATAATAGTGCATAAATTTTGAGTGTTAGGGCATTACACAAAATTATCATCAGTATCTTCCTGTTACGTCTTCACTTTGTTTTGTTTGTAGTTATGTCGCGTGCCACGAAACGCAAACACGTCCTCAACGAAGCCCTGCAGGACTACTTCACCCCGCCGAGCGACGATCAGGAGATCGTACGGATACTAGCCAGTCGCGGCAATAACCTGCACGAGGTGGAATCGTCTTTGACTGATGACACCTATCTCGTATCGATGCCGACGAAATTCAGGAAGAACATTTGGGTGAAGCGCGGCGACTTTGTCATCGTCGAGCCGATCAAGGAGGGTAGTAAGGTACGGGCGGAGATGGTGCGCGTACTCGCCAAGGAGCACATCAAGTACTTCAAAAAGATCAACATCTGGCCGGCGCAGTTTGACAAAAAGTTTGAGCAGGATAGCGATGAGGATCTGTTAGATAAGGTTGATAGTTTAACTTGTAGCGATGATACGGAGAGTAGTACGACCAGCGATGATGACGGCGATGAGGAGACGACCAGTGATGATGACGAAGATGAAGAGGAGGAGGAGNGAGGAGGAGGATGATGATGATGATGATGATGATGACATGACTTCATCCGAGAACTAAATTAATCTAATCATATCAACGTGTGTACATAAATGAGAGAAGAAAAACAAATGGGACTTTTATTTTTATGTGTGCGCTGCTAAAAATTTCATCAAAACAACTTGATTTGTTTTGTTCCTTTTGTAAAGTAAAGTAAAGTAAAGTAGATCTTACTTAGAGTAATTAATTATGATTACCATTAAATTTTGTTTACAATTTGCTATATATTATATATATAAAAAACACTATTTTATATTTTATATCACTCACAAACACCACGCTGTTTTCGCATAATATTACTTTGTATCAGACGCGTAATGTTACCGTCCACATATTTCAATTCTTTATTAGTACGTACCGCGTATTCAATATTCTGTACCAGCTTCACTTCTTGCTCCGTACTAACGTAGTTGGTCACCCTACAAGGACCCGTACTACTCAACCGTCCAATACGGCCAATTCGATGTATGTAATCGGCCGCGTAAAGTGGAAAATCGTAATTTAGTACATGTCGTACCATTCGCGTATCCAAACCACGTGAACCCACATCGGTGGACGATAAGATATTAACGTATCCTTTAAGAAATTCATTCCATTGCTCGACACGGATGTGATTGTTCATATCACCGTTGATGTTTGCGCATTTCAGACCGTTTTCGCGCAAAAACCGTGCGAGCCAATTACACGTCTCGTTACGATTTGTGAAGATGATTAATGGATCGTGCGCGCGCTTCGAGAGAAGCAACAATTGTGAGGGTTTCGCTGATTGTGATAAACGTAAAAATCGCTGTGTGATATTCATTAATGGTCGATGGAGTCGCGCTGATTTCACCACCGCCAATCCATCCATGATCGGTTCTAACACGTCGGGCAACTGTCTAGGCAGCGTCGCCGTGGCAAACACGAACTGCGACTGTGACACTCGCTTGACTAATTGCTCCACACGATCGACAAAACTATCATCTAGAAGCGTATCCGCTTCATCAAATACTGTATACTCAACGCCACCCAATCGATAAATTCCCACGGTGGACAATTTACCAATCGCGCCAGGCGTTGCAATAATCATATCGATCTGATCGAAATCGGGATTGATCATCATGCGCTTCGTATTGCCGCCGACAATCACCTTGACGCGTAGATTCGTATCCTTAACTAGATTCGCGGCGATATTACCGATTTGTACCGCCAATTCCCGGCTGGGTGTGAGGATGAGAGCGCGCGGTGAGTTGAGATTCTCCGGATTGCCTCCGCACACCTTTAGATTTTCGATGATTGGCAGGAGGTATGTTAATGTCTTTCCGCAACCTAAAAAACAAATAAATGTTTAGAACATTTGAAAGGTTGCCAACGTGCCTGAAAAGTTTTTAGTCTCAAATCTTAATGAAATCTTGTTCGGGTTTTTTACAAAGTTTTGCGTTTTGCGCCCATGATAAGTTTGCTAACATTGAATGTATATGTGTGTTAGAAACCTGTTTCAGCTGCCATGAGTGTGTGCCGGCCGCTCTTGATGATCGCCATCGCCTCTGCCTGAAATTTAGTGGCCTTATAGATATCCAATGTATGTAGGCTGTTTATTGATTCGGGCGAGAGGCCGCACTCCTCGAGTGGCACACACGGCAGATCCATCTTCTCCATGCTGCCGTTGATGATAAAAAAATCCCCATTTGCTTTATAATGATTCCATCCTTTCGACGCCAATTCGATTTCGTCCATGGCGCCGTACTGTTGCCCATCGCAAAAATTGAACTTGCGCCGCTTGCACGTTATGATCTCCGCGCCCAATTTCGGCATCGGCTTATTGTACTTTAAGCCGCGTTGTGTTACTAAATTTGCTAGATTTTGCGTGAGTTTCGCTAATAATTTTGACGACATTTCGGAATTGGTTGCGTGTTGAAAATTAGGTTATGTTTACAACTGATTCAAATCGCATCATACATGGTTACCTACTTTCCCACTTTTCGTTTTGGCTACTCTCACATAGGTGGCCCCACAACATTGTCAATTTCACATTTATGTAATTTTTACAGTTACCTTACTCACCGGCATTACATATTTGACGTTTCTACTAATTGTATTTCTTTTACGTTTTTTATTTGGATATTCTTTCACGCTTTTTGCGTTTACGCGCGTTATGTTGCGCAATTTTTCAGTTTATTTCTATTTTTCCAATATTAATTATATTTTCTTGCGTTAATCACTAACAAATAATCACAAAAATCACGGAAAACTATAAAGAAGTATAGGAAATTAAGAGCATAAGCAAAAAAATTAAAAAAGGAAACGTGAAAATTTCGCAAAACTCCAAATTGACATGATAGTACATAATTGTACTGAAAAGAAATAACCTTTACCTTTTCTTGTGTTTCTATTCACGTTTTTTTATAATTTTCTCGAACAAATAAACGTTGAGCGACGAAAAAATATAGATAAGTACAAGAAACTTAAAAATCAGCAAAGAACGTGAAAATTACTCAAAATTCAAAACCGACATGATGATACATAATTGTATACAGAAAAGAAACACAACCTTTAACTTTTCTTGTGTTTTTCACTACATTTTTCAACTTTCTCTTCGTGTTTTTTAGAATTTCCATCAACAAACAAACGCAAAATTGACGAAAAATGGTAATGAAAGACAAGAAAACTTAAAAATGAGAAAAAAATGTGAAAATTTCTTAAAATTGAATAACGACATGATGATAAATTAATCGTACTGAAAAGAAACACGTTTACATTTTTTCTTGTGTTTTTTACAATTTCCACCAAGATATAAAGGCAAAACCCAAAAAAAAATGTAAAGAAAGTAACAAATTAACAAAGAAACATGAATATTATTTATCGTACTGTAAGAAAAGAACACAACACAAAGAAGACGCATCATTTTTCAGGTACTTTATTGCATTACTTTTTTAATTATCGTTCAATAAAAAAATTGCATGGAAGTAACCACATTATTACAGCAATGCTCAAAACGTACATAGTTTTTGTGTTTAAAATAATTTTTTGACGTTTTTTACAAAAAAAATCAATTAATTATAGTACAATATTAATTAATATAATAATAAAAATAATAAAATTGGTAAATTTACGGTAACCATAAACAGGATGATAAAAATAATGAAATAACTTTGTTGCTTTTTTCTTAGTAAGTAACAAAAAAAAATTTGATATTATTATTGATTTTTTTTCTTTTTTTTACAACACAGACAATATTTTTTTTAAATTTTAATTTTATTTATCATCACCTTAAATATAATATATATTTATATATATTCATTTTAATTTGTATCATTAAGCACTTGGGAATATGTCTAAAAAATCAAAAACGAAGCAGTTTTACAAATCTAAGAGCGCGTGGGGAGAGACCGAATGTAGTAAAAAAAAATTATAATTATTTACACATGCGAAATGAAAAATCAAAAACAAACAAAAAAATATTATTTTTTTTATATACATATTTTTCAACAAAATACTCTCATTACTTATCAATATGATCAAGTTGGCTGTGTGTGTAGTAATGATTTTTATTAAATAATAAAAAATAATTAAATAATCCGAGTATTTTGTTAAAAAATATATAATTAATTATTATTTTAATTATACTAGCGCATATATAATATATATTTATATATGTATTTTTAAAAATATCACAGACATATTTTTTGTTATTTTATGTGTGTTGTTGTATTATTTGTTGTTTTGTGTGTTATTTCTGCATTATTACATTTAAAAAATAGACAACCGCAAAACGACCCCTAATAGAATTTTAAAAAAACTGATAATTATGTATATAATAATTATAATAATATTAATAATAATAATTATAATAATAATAATAATAATAATAATAATAAAAAAGGACTATATCATACACTCGTAGTAAGGAATTCGTTTCGACATTAAAAAAATCGATTTGTTGGACACATGTCAATATGCATGTAACAATTGTTTAAGCGTGGATTAAATCGATTGGGAAAAGTCTGGTACATACAAAATAAATGGAAGGAATAAATATTATCTCAAAATTGGTCTAATTGTAAACGCTGTTTGTCCAATTTTGATGACAATTGCATTGGTGGATGGAGATATAAAGTCTACAAAAATACAAAACTTGAAAAATGTTTTAATTCTTTGATGAATGAGATTTGACACATGCCAAAATATTAATCTTAATGTCTTAATTTAATTTTTTTTATCCCATTTTGATTAAAAAGCTTTGGACGTAAAGTCTTCCATACGATTCGCTGAATCTGACACATGTCAAACATTATATCAATCTTCATTAAAAATCACTCGCGTCAGTTTAAAATAGCAATAACTTAAAAAATGCCTTAATTCTATCATTTTTTGTTCAATGTTAATTAAAAAATTAGTCTCACAAGTTAAAAAAACATTAGACGTAAAGTCTTTTAATGTTTTAATTCTCTTTGACACATGTCAAAATTTGTTCAATCTTCATTAAAGATGACTTGAGTGAGTTTAGAAAAAAAAACAAAAAACTTTAATAAACACATTTCCTATCAAATACTTAGATTCAAATTTTGATTAAAAAATATTCACGCAAGTTAGAAAAGTATTGGTCGTAAAGTCTTCCTTACGATTTACATAAAAAATTGGAAAAATCTTTTAATTCTTTTTGACATATGACAAAATTTTGTGTAATTTCTGTTTAATCTCTGAAAACGAACGAATTATATAATTTTTTAAATAATATTTTGACATGTACCAAAAGACATCACTAATTTTTACATTTTCTGTCCAATTTAGGACAATTGCTTTAATTTGACAAATGTCAAAATGTCTCAAAGTCCTATTCAATCTTCATTAAAAATGACTCCCACCAATTAAACTGGCATTAAATGACAAGTTTGGTGCGCAAATGTTATGAATTATCCACATTTGCTCAAAATGTTTGAATAATTTTTGAGATACGTCAAAGCAACGTTAAACAATTAATTCTAACGCTAAAAACGAACGAAGAACCTTATTCATTTTTAGAACACAATTTTGTTTGAATGACATTTAACACATGTCATATATTTTTTTAAGTAAATTGTTAAGTTTTTCGAATTGTGACAATTCCGCAATCAATTTGACATTTGACAGGTGTCATGGTTCTTTTTCATGGGGAATGAAAAGGAGGGAAAATCAAGTCGAACGAATAATAATAATTTGAAATATGCTATATATATTCAATATATAGCGCATAAAGTCGTCGTGTGTCGGATTTTTTGGGTTTTTTATATATATAAAAAAATATTTTATACAATAGCGTTCATCAGTGGCGTGGCGGTGGCTACGTTTCGAGCGAGGCGATCAAGCTGTAAAAACCGTTCGTCTGCATCTCACTGAACATCGCCTGGCTGCCGCAGGTAAATGTCGTATTAGCGGTTTGTTCGTTGGCGGCGGTGGTTGTGGTATCGTAACATCGCGTCGTCGTCGTCGTCACGCACTCGGTGGTGTTATTGTTGTTGGTGCAGATTTTCGGTCGCTTCGCGGCCGGCTCCTCCTCCTCCACCTCCACCTCGTCGACGACGTTCACGTCCTCGTCATCGTCGATGGAGGTGAGCATACGCGGCGTTGGCGGCATGTAGAACTGCGAAAGCACCTCCTGCACGTCACACTCCTCGATTTCACTCACAACACTTTGTTGCGTCGTCGTCGTCGTCGTATTATGATGATTATGTTGATGATTGTGATAATGTTTGTGTGACTTCTCGTCGCGTGCGTCGCGCTGCAATCGGCGCACCGTATTGTTGATTAGCACCGATCGACATAGCGACGCCTCCGGATCCTCGATCTTCTTCAGCTTGTTGACGCTGATCTTGAGCACCTTGCGGCGCTCCTCCTTCTGCCGGTACTTGGCGGAGATCATTGACGGACGATGCTTCGGCGGGCAGTAGCCGGTGGCGTAAGTGCGCGGCGGGCCGAATATGTCGTCGCCATCGTCGGTGGCTGCCGTAAGCGCTGGCGGCGATTTCATTATATCACGTGGTGAACGAAACTCTCTCTTTCTATCTCGTATTTTCTCTCTCTCTCTGTCTCTATAAAAATAAAATAGACAATATTGTAAATGCTTGTTGTGATTGATAAATCGGTATATATGTATTTGTTTGTTTATTATCAGCCAGCAGCAGTGTCACCAACAATAAATAAATTACACATTTTGTATATTCAATGACATTGCAAATGGACTACTTTTGACATCAATTTACGCTTTTCAAGACTCAAAAATGACATGGTTCACTACTTCCCTACTGCAAACTCTAATAATGGGTTACCTCTGGCCTAATTGTTTTGCTGTGACCCAACAAACTTTTACACTTTTCGACCGTTTTTTGAAACCTTTACGAAGAATTTCTCAAATTTATAAAAATATAAAGAAAATTTATGTCATAATATTCCAAATTTCGGCATTCTTGGATTAAATTTCGGTTCGCCACTAAATTTAGCTCAGGTGCGCAATATCAAAAATGTTGCCCACTCCTGCATTAGGCAAACAATTCTACACAAAGGAATGAACTACTTATAATATAAACTGTTTTGATAATTATCTTACGAAATATACGATTTTGAATGCAAATTTTGTAGAAATTAACTAAAAAAATGATTTGTTTAATAATAATATACAAAATATCTTAGTACCACAAGTTTTAATAATGCATTAGGCAACCAATTCAACACAAAGTTCTTACTATTCTTTACAACTTGTATTATGAATCACTTTGATAATTATATCTCACTAAATTTATGATTTTGTATACCCATTTAATAGAATTTGACTAAAAAATGGTTTCTTTAATTAATTAGATGACATATTTCAATACTATTAATGCGTTAGGCAACCAATTCAACACAATTTGCGTACTTTTGGTGACAACTTGTAATATGAACCACTTTTTGACAATTATCCGGTCAAATTTACATGTATTAAACGATTTACTATTCTTTAATAATAGGTGACATAATTCGCTCCACCAGCGTTGTTAGGCAACCAATTCCACACGCCAATGAGGAGGGTGAAAGTCAAACGACGCGATGTTGTGTTGTGAAAGTAAAAGTGTGTATATGTATATAATATATATATATGTATGAATATCGAATTTTTCCACAAAATTATTACTTCTATATATTACATATTAATAATAAATAAATGATTGTGTGTGTGTGTGTTGTATGTGTGAGTGTGCGTACGTATACATACACGCATGCAAGTAAAAATAAAACATGAACATTTTTGCAATGCGAAGAATGTGTGTGCTTGAGCTGCTTGCGCGCTGCTGTTGATGCTCCCATACAGAAATAAACGACGCGAATCGAAAACGTAATTCTATATGTGTGAGTGTGTGTATGTATGAAGAAAAAGAAGAGAAACGATTGCGTTTGTTGCGCTACAATAATACAGCATAATCTAATTCAGATTTGCCATAGAAATAAATAAATCAAATAATGGTTTTCAGTAAATTTTGAGATTGTTATCAAAATTTCCCAGTGATTTTTTCATTGAAAATATGCGAAAAATGTTTTAAATTTTTTTATAGCACACTTTTCTCACAAATAATAATCATCTTTTGCATTTTTCCAACAATAAAAAATTTATTGTATGATGGGTTTTTACAACGCTTTACGTGCGATCTTTAGTAATTTCCAGGCGCAAATTAACCGCAAATCGGCTAAAAATAGCAACATTTGTTTGATGGACAGACGACACCTTTTTTACAATTACAATTAACGGATATACATAGGAGGAGGACCTGAATCAGAAAGATTTTCTTGCTGTTTAAAAAGCTGGGGTTTCATTATTATAATTGAACCCCAAGAAAGTTCTTACACAAATGACATTTTTCATCTATTTTATTGACACGATTACAGAAAAAATATGTTAATTATTATTAATGAGAATTAATCGCTGATCCCATTTAGCGTTTATGTATTTTAATCATTAATATTGCCACATCTAGATTACTTTTTTATTATTTAAATATTATCATACAAAACAAATGAATTTATTTTATCATTATTCCTCCTCATCCTCTCCCCTCTCTAAATTGCATTTTGTGTGAACGTGCGTCAATGATCAACAAAATTGCCTTGATTATAATTACAATTAACGGATATATTATTATTATTATTATAAAGACCAGATTTGATTTTTTTTTCTGTTTAAAAAGCGGGACTTTAATACTGCCGCCTCTCCAAAATTGTTAATAAATTGGCATCATTTCATCCATATTATAGAAAAAACGTGATAATTAGTATTAATGAGATTTAATTACTAACCCCATCTAGCGTTTGTGTTTTAATCACTAATAAGATTGCCATCTAGATTTCTTTTTTTAGTATTTAGACATTTTCAATATCCAAAAACAAATTAATTTATTTATCATCATCATATCATCCCTCGTCCTCCTTCCACCCTCTCTCCTCTTCACCGAATTAGTTTCGAAAGTGTATTTTGTGTAAATGCGCGTCGACGAACAAAACGCAGGTGGCGTGTGGTGGTGAATCGATATCGTCCACCCATCCACAGCCACCCTCCGAAAACGCACACAAAGGAATCCGACAACGCTAGAGCGTGTATCTCTCTTTATGTAGCAGAGAAGGCATCACAAATCTATTTTTTTTAATGAAATAAATATTGTTTAAAATAAAAACAGACGAACAAAAACAGAAGCGCGCGGCGGCGACAACTACATGCACACACATACAACAACGACGACGCACTTGTTCCACTAACCTACTTTGCAACGTCATCGTTTCTTTTTTTTTCGTTCGTGCCGCAATCGGACAACAAACACATACTTACTACTACGAATTGATGCGTCGTGGCAATATTTGCATCCTTGCTGTTAGATAGTAAGTAGTAGTAGTAGGTGTGAAAATGAAGAAAATCGGATAATTTTAAAGCGATTTGCGTGAGAATCACATGGAAAGACATTAAAAAAATCGTAAATTGGCTAAAAACTCCAAAAAAAATGCACTAATCTTATAATTTTTAACAAGAATTTAATAAAATCGCAAGATAATAATATTTTCACTAAAAATCTCAAGAAAATCGCATCAAAATCTTAAATTTACTTAAATTGCTGTGTTTTCTCTAAATTTTCGCTAAAGATCTGAAGAAAAACACAAAAATCGTAAATTTCCTTAAATTTTTTGGAATTGCCCTTTTTCTCTCTACATTTTCACTAAAAATCCCAAAAAAATGCTTTAATCTTACGATTTTTAATAAGAATTTAATAAAATCGCTAGAAAAACATAAAAAATTGTTATTTGCTTTATATTTTCACAAAAAATCACAAGAAAATTGCAAAAAAACATAAAGAATCTTAATTTTTCTTAAAATTTTCACTAAAAAGCTCAAGACAATCGCAAGAGAAACATAAAAACAATAAATTTTCTTAAATCTTTAGGCCATTTTCAGCAAATTTAATTAAAAATCACAGATAAATCACTAATTTTATGATTTTAACCAAAATAACTCTAAAAATATAAAAAATTAACAAAAATTGGCAATTTTCTTCCCAAATTCAATAAATCGCTTTAAGATCGACGTTTTCTTTTAATTTTTATTTTTTTTTTATAATATACAGGGTGGCTCAACGAAAAAAACAAATGCAGAAATTAATAAGAAAAATGTAATATAATGGTGAAACGAATTGCGCGATGGTGAAGAAAAAAAGAGAGAACATGCTATACAACACAACGATCATATTGCGGTTGTTTGCCACGTTTACGGTTGTTGTAAGTGAAGGTAGAATTCAGCGCCTCGTGACGACGTGACGTTGTTGTGTTGTCTTAACAACAACGTTCCGTTACGTAACTTGTGCGCGCATATAAACCGAATAAATATATTTGAACTACTTTTTATTCTTCATATGAATGAACTACTTTGTATGGCGTATGAACTACTTAGGTGGTTCAAATTAGGATTGCACTCAAAATCCAACCAAATTGAAAAAAAATTAAAAATGCACTAAAAATTCAACGAAATGTTAGAAATAGATAAAAATGCTTGAGAAAATTAATTACTTTTGTGCTTTTCTGTTAGTTCAAAATTAAAATTACACCAAAAATTGAACAAATTTTAAAAAAAGGATAAAATGCACTAAAAATCCAACAAAATGTTAAAAAAATATACATAAAAATGTGTTTTTATGCATTTATCATTAAATTTATTTTTGTTGTTGCTTTAAAATCAAAATTACACTAAAAATCTAACAGAATGTTAAATGCTTACGAAAATTAATTAATTTTGAGCTTGTTTTTTTGGAATTAAAATTAAAGATGTGCTAATAATGTTGAAAAATGACATAAAAATATTTTTGATGAAAGAAAAAAATTAATTGATACGTAATGTGAGAGAAATTGGAAGGGGATCGATATCGCTCCGGCTAGACGACGTTCGGTCGACGCGACGCGCCGCCACTCACTCACTCACTCAACTCACACACAACATACTTAAATACAAAAAAAAAACTTTTGTAAAAAACAAAAATTATTTAGAAACGAATAAGTAGTGTTGTTTTCGTACATTCGCTGCTGCTGCCGTGTGACGTCACATCAGCAACCAAGAATATTGTATGTATATATGTATAATTTTTAGAGCCAGCCATGTTCGCTGTACACGCATACATATACACACACACACTTTCACTTGAAATTGTTACGCGATTATTGGTAAATGGGGAACCTTGCAAGGCAGTCTACAATTTAAAAATAATCATAACCTTCAAATATATGTATGAATGTGTGTGTAAGTGTATTCAAAAACAAAAAAAAAACTATAATTGTTTTGCTGCTTGCTGCAGTAACAGCAACAATCAAAGCCAACTAGGATTTGGATTAGTTAATTCAAGCAATCAAAAATATATGTGGATATCAATGCCGAAAAGTTAATGGTGAAAGTAAAGTTGGCTTAGGAATTTATGTTTTTTAAGTTGTTGGATGTTATTTTGGTTATTTGCGTTTTTTAGACGATTTTTTAAATGGTGGACGTTTTTTTAGTCGCAGTGATTTTACAAAATATAATATAATGCCGAAAAGTTAATGGTAAAAGTAAATATAGATTAAGAATTTAATATTTTTAAAGTTATTGGGTGTTACTTTGGTTGTTTAGCGTTTCTCGGGCGATTTTTTAGTCGCAGTGATTTTCCAACTGTTTTAATGCCGAAAATTTAATGATGAAAGTAAATGTAGCTAAAGAATTTAATTTTTCTAAAATTGTTAAATGTTATTTTAGTCGTTTAGCGTTTTTTTAGTCGCAATGATTTTCGAAGAGTTAGAGATTTTCTTTAGCGTCATAGTTATTGGACGCTCTTTTACCAATCAACCGTCAAACTCGTACGATTTATAAACCGTGGAGCGCTTTTTTAACAGTTGCGAGTAATTTTTTAGTCGCTGACCTTTCATTTTTACACGAAAAGTATCCTTGATTAAGGTCAGTATTTTTTTTAAATATTGCACGTTTAGCGTTTTTTATCGTAGCTCGATATTTTGTCTCATTAAGCGCTTATTTAACCGCGTTTTTTAATCGCAGTGATTTTCCAACAGTTAGAATTGACGTTTTCTTAATTCATAAATCGCTTAGTGTTGTCTTAGTCCTTTAGCGTTTTTTTAAGCGCTGACTTCTTTAAAAATTCGCGACTTTCAAGTTTTCTGTTGTTGAAAAATGTGTTTATAAAAAAAAAATTCAACAAATGAATACGCAATGTGTATGTATGTACAATATTTACAAAACATAAGAATATTGTTGCCAGTCGATGATTGTTGTATTATATAGTATAATATACAGTCGCGCGCTCCCAATATCCCCCCAGATATCTGTTCCCCGACCTTATCCAAGGTGATGCGTCAAGGTTATCACACACATCGTATTCACTACTTTGCTCTTTCTCTTTCTCATTCGTCGCATGTTATTAATTTCATATATGAATTTTTGTTTTGGCCACGGCGATATTACAACTGACGACGTATATCGCATTACAGCAAATGGAATTTATAGGACTCCCCCTAATCATATGAAGTTATATGTAAGTGGTGTTACCTTTTTTGCACGTCGCTCAACAAGCACTTCATAAATTTTCTCTGAATTGTCAATAAAAATCTCAAGAAACTCGCAAAAAACTATAAAAATCTTAAAGTATCTTTTTTGTCTTAATATTTTCATTAAAAATCTCAAGAAAATCGCAAAAAATCTTAAATTTACTTAAATTGTCGTGTTTTCTCTAAATTTTCACTAAAAATATCAAGAAAAACATAAAAAACAACGTCTCGCATTACAGAAAACATAGTTTCCACCTTGCATTTTTATAGGACACATAAAATTGTATGCAAGTGATGTTACTTTCTTTACACATCGATCAAGTAATTTATAATTTTTTTTAGGTTAGAAACACAAAAGCTTAAATTTTTTTCTTTCTTATTCAATGGATGTAATTAATTTCATATATTTGTTTTGGCCAACGACGTACCACATTAAAAAAAATAATCTCCACCTTACATTTTTAGGACTAATCCCCCTAATCACATAAAATTATACATCGACTAAACGGCAGCAAGTAAAAACTTTTCCCACCCTTCCTTCCCTCTTGCTGGCAATGCTACCTTTTTTATATGATTGACAAAATATTTTTTTGAATCTTTCCCTTTCTCATTCGATGAATATTAATTTCATATCTTGTTTTGACCGCGATGATTATTACGACGCCGACATATCACATTACAAAGAATCCCCTCCCTCCACCTTACATTTTTACATTCATCGTCTGATAAAATAATTTCTTCAGATTAGAATTACAAGTTTTTTTTATTATAGAATAATGAAGCGTTATCATCTTTCTCCTTCTCATTCGTATTGTTATTAAAATGATATTTTTCCCCCATCACATCAAAATTATGCGTAGAGATCGCAATCGCATACATACGCACTAAACAACCTTTTCCGGCCCGACCTTCCTTCTTCGCTTGGCAATGCCACCACACACACCATTTTTTTGACATGCCGATCAAGCGATTGTGATAAGATAATTTAAGGTTAAAATTTTAAAGTTGTATTTCGAATATTGAAACCTACAGATAGATAGGACGACAAAAATGTTGATCGATAGATATTTATACCTACTCCACACTACTGTGTATGTGTGTGTGAGTGTGATAAGAAAACAAAAACGCATGACAAATGGTGTATTTATCAGTCGGCGCGATAGCGATTAGATATTTATATATGTTGGACGAAATGACCGTTTCCTGTTGTTTTTGCCGTACCGTACCGTATTGCCAAGCGATTTGGTTACATGTGCGACCTATCACAACAAATACTCACATCAACATTTATTATTGTAATGTGATAATCAAAAAAATGTAATTATGATTTACTACTTAAAAGTCTAAAGTGGTTCACAAACTTTTTACTGCGTGGCTGTTTTGGCAATTGATATTTTATCTTCTGAAGTCTCCAGAGGTTTTGATTTCTTACCTGAAACAAAAAAAAAATTATATAAGTACTTTTTGTCACAAGAAAAAACGATAAATTTTCTATTTTTTCACATTTTCACTGCACAAACCTTAAAATTAGACAAAATGAATGTCTTAGGTTTATTAAAACTGCAGATTTTTGCATTTTTTACATAAAAATATAAATATTTGGCATTTTACACAAGAAAAACGCAACATTTTCTATTTTTTTCACATTTTCACTGCACAAACCTTAAATTTAGACAACATTAATGTCCTAGGTTTATTAAAATTGTAGATTTTTGCATTTCTTATATAAAAAATAGAAAAATTTTGGCCAAAAAAACAATAATTATTTAGAAACTTATAAAATTGTGCCAAAAACTATAAATTTTCTGATTTGTCTCTACTAAATGTTCAATTTTTTTATATTTGCACGGCTAAACCTCAAATTTAAACAGACATAATACCCCAGGTTTGTTTGAATTACAATTTTTTACATTTTTTACATCAAAAATTTAGCAAGAAAAATAATTATTAATCGTACACAATATTAAATAGCTGTTTAATGGTAACAAACCTTAAATTTGGACAAAATTAATATTCTAGGTTTGTTTGAATTGTAAATTTTTACATTTTTTACATAAAAAATCTAAAATTTTGGCAATAAAATATAATATAATCTTAAATAGCTGTTTAATAGTCAAAAATCTTTAATTTGGACAAAATTAATGTCCTAGGTTTGTTTGAATCATATACTTTTGCATTTGTTACATCAAAAATCAAATATTTTGGCAAGAAAACATAACTATCGTTAAATCGCTGTTTAATGGTAACAAATTTTTAATGTTGGACAAAAGCCATGTCCTAGGTTTCATTTGAATTATAGTTTTTCTGCATAATACCCCGATGTTTTGCATAATCGCGACGTAGAGCAGCATACCCGTTCCTCCATCCCAACTTTCACTCGCCTCGCCAGCCAGCCAGCCATCAGCAAGCAAGCGAACGAACATACATACATACATACACACCGTTGCGGTAATCGTAAACGTTGCCCCACTTCTATTACACACAAAAACCTCAAAAAACGAGGTCGCCGCGTTCCTCGTTCGCTTGCTCGCGCGCGCTTATTTGTTTGTTGTTATGCTATTTTTCTTTCCTTTACCGTTCTCGCATCGAAACTAAATGCGGTGCGTTAATATCGATTGTGTGTGTATAGATGAGCGCTTCTATCAACAATCATAATAATAATAACTGGCATTCTTTCAAGGACGGTGCTGCTGTTGATGTTGTTGTTGTTGTTGTTGCAACAACGCTGCTGTGTTTATAAAACGTTCACGTTTCAAATTGCACGTATACAGCGTAATGTCTCTTACAAGGAAAAATTTTAAATCGTTTCGATTTTCTTTCATTCGTCAAATCACAAAAAGTTGCATCAAAACATCAAAAGATTTGCTTCTTTTACACAAATTTCTAATTTTGCAATCGAGTTTCTTGAATAAGATTCAAATATTTTAAAAATTTTAACAAAAACTGTTGCAATTTGCACAGAAAATTTCCTTAAGTCCAAAGGTGTGAACACTTTTCAAAAACCTAGGTTTTAAGTTGAGACCAAACATTATCAAGTATTCGAATAAAATCATGAATAAAGAATGGCTATAAATAATAGCAAATTGATGAAAAACATTTGCAATCTACATAAATAAAGTTTGATGCGACAAAAGTTTTACACTTTTTCAAAACAAAATCCAATTATAGAACAATCGAACATAATCATAAAATTGCAATTTACACGTAGAAAACTTGCTTAAGCCCCAAAGGTTTGTGTACTTTTCCAAAATTCAGAGATAATTAGAATAACACCCAATTAGACGCACTTGATTCCGAACGCATCATCAAGATGTTTGCATCGCGTGTGGGGGATGATGATGATGATGATGATGCTCTTTCTCTCTACTACCAATGTGTGGGGGTGGTTTAGTGGTGGTGGTGGCGTTGAAGACGCGACGCGCGGGCGTTGTGTGTTATATAAACTGTGTATCGACCCGAAATTTCTACATCTTTGTGTGTGTGCTGGCGTCCGTTGCCGCCACTCTGCCACTGCCGCCGCCTCCTCCGTCTACCCCCGCGCGCCTCAGCCGCAACAAGCTGTCGCTCGCTTTGTCGGCATCCAGGACCGGCCTGAGATGAAAACCACCCCTCAAAAAAGAATCCGATGCATCTTCAACGACGACGCTCTTATTGCGATGACGTCAAACTTTGTATAGATGCATGTGGGCAGTGAAAAGAAAAGCGCAACGTCTTGAACAATGTTTACAAATTTCTCCAGATTAACTAGCTAATCGTTTAAGTCAAGTAAAAATAGTATAGCCATAGAGAATTTGAATGTCGTCTTTTTGATGGCACATTAAAAATACCAACGCGTCGCTGTTTAATTTCGGATGCGGATGGCGTTCGGAATTGTATCGAACGCTCTCTCGTTCGCTTGTACGAGTAAAAGAAGTATGTAGTCTTTGTTTCTCGTGGCAAAGCTAAAATTTCACTTAATTTTCGCAATCGGATCAAATTTTAACAAAATTATCAAAGGTTTAATGAATTAAATATTTTCCTACTTTTTTTGTTAAACTCAATTACAAAATTAGAAATTTGTGTAAAAATCGTTGGATTCTGAGAAAGGGAAGTCTTTGTTTTGTGGCAAACCTAAGATTTCACTTAATTTCCGCTTTCGGATCAAATTTTGATAAAATTACGACTTATGAATATTTTCAAAAATTTCAAAATCGTTCGTATACTACATGAAAAAGAAGTTTTTATTTCATGGCAAACCTAAAATATCACTTAATTTTCGCATTTGGGTCAAATTTTGATAAAATTGTGCCCTAGGTTTTAATAAATTCAATATTTTCGCAGTCAAATTTTTCAAATCTTTGCTGAACTCAATTGCAAAATTAGAAAATTGTGTAAAAATCGTTCACAGACGCAAAAAAGAAGCATTTGTGTCGTGACAAAGCTAAGATTTCACTTAATTTTCGTATCTGGATCAAATTTTGATAAAATTATGCCCTAGGTTTTAATAAATTCAATATTTTCCCATTCAAATTTTTCAATTCTTTGCTAAACTCAATTGTAAAATTAAAAAATTGAGTAAAAATCGTTCGCAGACGCAAAAAAGAAGCATTTGTGTCGTGACAAAGCTAAGATTTCACTTAATTTTCGTATCTGGATCAAATTTTGATAAAACTATGTCCTAGGTTTTTATGAATTGTAAATTTTCCTATCGCAATTTTTCAAGTCTTTGTCATATAGCAAAAGCTTCAATCAATTTTCTACTATTTTCTCATTCATGACAATGTGCAATGTGAAAAAATTGATTTGGCGTTTCGTGTGCCCTGCTCGTTGTTGTTACTACATCCATGATGATAGAAAATCAATAATTTGGTAATAAACAAAAGGCGGCCGGTGTGTTAGCAGTATAATAGAGCGTTTCAAACATATACACAAACACATTGATTATTAAACGTAAAAAGTCTTTTTTGGGTAAGTTTATTATTATTGCGCGAATAAGGCAATATAAAATTAAAAATTATTTTTAGCTAACCTTCTTCAATTTCTTATTATTCGTATTGCATAAAAAGTGAAACAGCACGCCTACAACAATCGCATATAGACGAGTAAGTCTAGAGAGGATTAACAGCGCACGCTGTCGCATCATTTTATGATTATTATTATTGTTGCGCGCGCGAGAACTTTGTGTGTGTGGAAGCGGCAAAACGCCCACGCGTCACGAAATGACGTCACGACGACGAAGTGGATGTGCTTCCACTAATAGGTGAGTAAGTGAGTGTTTAGCGCGAAGCGGCTCGCTCACACTCCTAACTCGTCTTCGTCGAATTTAGATCGAAACACATACGTTGGACGAAAAAAAAAACATAAATTATGTATGCAAATGTACGATGATTAAAGTTTTTATGCAATGATTTCAAACTAACTGGGTGATTAACTATACGAGGGTTGTCCAGAAAGAATCGTAATAAATTTGTCGGATATGCCTTGTGATTTTAGTGTCACTAACTGAGATTCTTAAACAATAAATGTTGGATAATAATTACAAATTAACTATACGAGGTTTGTACGGAAAGTATAAGTACTTGTCGGACAATTTTGGATCGGGATTTTTCTTTGCGTATGGAGGAAATTTTTCGACGATTTTCTTTCAGTTTTTCCCTCAAAATTTTTATCTACTATCATCACTATTGAACCAGCCTACGAGAAAAACTGCGAATCGATCGAAAATATTCCTGCCCAGACAAAGAAAAATTCCCATCCATTTATACTTTAATAATCTCGATGGAGATACTAAAAAATACGAGAATTGTCCAGTACTTGTACTTTCCGGACAACCCTCGTATAGTTAATTGGTTAATTAATTTAAGATTATTTTCCAAAATTTATTGTTTAATAATCCCAATGGAAAT
The DNA here is from genome assembly GCA_030264715.1 of Adinopsis sp. GC000173. NCBI lineage: Eukaryota > Metazoa > Arthropoda > Insecta > Coleoptera > Staphylinidae > Adinopsis > Adinopsis sp. GC000173. Next base: position 37,910 of record JARJDW010009033.1, read on the forward strand.
ACAAAAAAATACTACAAGAATTGTCTGGCAAGTTTAAAAATAAATTACTAAAAAATCATTAATTTATAATTAACTTAAATTTTCCATTTTTTAAATCGTGTGTGAAGTGGCGTAATTCAAACCAAAATGAATGATCGTTGAAGCGCAACGCCGAAAAAAACACACAAACGCAAACATCTGACGAGAAGAGAAAATGAGTGGTGTGTGTGTGTGCTGGAGAGTATTAAGTAAGCGATCCGTGTGTGTGTATGTGTAATGGGGAGGGTGAATTATATACGACGACGACGACAACGAACGGAGGAGGACAATAAACTCTCTTCTACTCGGGGTGCTTGCTGCCACACTCATCCAACCATCTCACTCTCTTGTTCCATACTCTTTCTCGCATATGTGTACACCAGAGCGAGCAGAAACCGGGTTTTTCACCTGTGAATGTGTCTACGCAGTCAAACACACACACATGTGTAGTAAGTGGGTACATACATGCAACAGCTGTCCTATCACAATAATAAACAAAAGCGAATCGCGTTTACTACAACCGATATTGTTTCGAAAGGGGGTGGTGGTGGATTTTTATCCTTAATAATATCGATTATATATGTACAGAATTATATATATAATAAAATGTACTTGACAATACATTTAACAATAAACAAAAGCGAATCGCGGTTAATAACCGGGGTGGATTTTCAACTTATACACTACACGCAAAGCAAAATCCTATTCAAAAAAATTAGTAAAAAAGAATCTCATGTGAAGATACTAGAAAATCAAGCGTTGGCCACCCAAAATCGCATTTACTAACCGATATAGTTTCGAAAGAGGGTGGTGGTGAATTTTTACGCTTAACGATATCGATTTTCATCAAAAATATATATTTATATACAGAATAATGTAGTTGACAAAACATTTGACAATAAAACAAAAACGAATCGCGGTTAATAACCGGGGTGAAGGATTTTCAACTTATGCACCCCACGCAAAGTAAAATCCCTACTCAAAGTTGTTCAAGAAACTCGTAAGGAAATAATCTAGCATTGGGGTCTAAGAATTATTCTAAAAAATATTAAAAACTTATAAAATTCCGTTTTTGTTAAATCAAAATGTTAAAAAACAAAAAAAAATGTTAAAAAATTATTAAAAAATCTTAAAATCCATAAAAAACTATTCTATTTATGTAAAACTCAGATAGAATTACTAAAAAATGTAACATTGGCTACTAAAAAATTACGAATATCATCGTCATCGCAAACAAGTTATTTATTACAAAGTGTACCACTGTCTTCCATTTCCTTTTTCATTATTTGTTGCGAAAAAGAGAGAATGCGTGCACTACTACAACCTATTCACCACACCACACCACCATCATCCACGACGATGTTGTGCCCCCCTAAAATTTAGAATTTTTCTTTTTTCTTTCGTTCACAAAACATATTTTACCTACCTCACCTTACTACTTTTACAAGTAGATCTATATGTGTATGTATACCTTTCATTCCCTTTACCTTACCCCCCGAACAAAAACAGCTGCTTTTACAACAAACAATTACAAAGCATCATGTGGTGTGTTTCTTTTACTACTTCACTTCTTCACCTTGACGCAGAAAATTGTCTTAAAACTTCAATTTTTGTACAAACTTCTTTATTTATTGCATGATGCATTCTCTCTCTTTCGCATTCACTAATATAAAATTATCATAATTATGGAAGGTAAATGTGAGTGGTCGTTAAATGAATAAGTGTCGTAAAACGAGCAATTACTATAAATTAAAAAAAATATTTGATTTTGATTCAATAATCATAATTTAATTATTCGTTCTGATGGCCCACTTTACGACCAATCAAGTCGTTAAACGAATTACTCGATAAACAGCTGCTTTTGCATCATGGTACGTTTCTTTTACTTCACCTTGACGCAGAAAATGTCTTAAAATTTCAATTTTAGTATAAAAACTTCAAAACTTATTTATTGCATGCTCATTCTCTCTCTTTGTCATCATCATCGCCTCAACTCAACACAAGAACAAGAACTTGTTACGTTTCGAACGAACGCATACTATGAACAAGTTTTTGTCTCTCTCTCTTTCTCGCACACATTTTTTGGCACAATACCTGCGCGACGACGACGACGAATAACGCTGCTGTTGTCGAATGTTATATGTGTGTGTGTGTATTTTTGAAAGGACCTTGCCGAGCGCGAGACACAAAAAGCCGATCAGCTGTTTTTAAAGCGCACAGCACACTCATACACACACACCGGCTGTGTCATGTTGGTGAGTGTGGGAGGAGGGGGGCCAGCAAGCCAACAAAAGCAAGCAAGCATACTACTGCGCTCCTCGCATTTTTGTTCATTTCTTTTCTTATTAAATTACAATAAAATTCGAAATTAATGTTATTTATTAACACAATAAAGTTAAAAAAATTTAAATCTCAAATATTTCATTTTCTCCCAGCCTGGTGCTTTAAAAATAATTAAATTTTTAATAATTAAAATTGTTGAAGCCTTAAAATACGAAATATTAAAACAAAATTGTTACGTTAGTCGTAAAACGAACCAAATAATCGACGTATTGTGAAAATTATTTGAATTTTTAATTTTCCCCCCTGTCTTGAGCTTTTATTTCTAAAAAAATCGAAATATTTGAAATTGTGAAAGCTTTAAAATTGTTTGTTGGTCGTAAAACAGACCAAATAGTCGACGTATTGTGAAAAATATTTAAATATTTCATTTTTCCCCTGCCTTGAGCTTTTATTTCTAAAAAAATCGAAATATTTGAAATTGTGAAAGCTTTAAAATTGTTTGTTGGTCGTAAAACGAACCGAATAGTCTACGTATTGTGAAAAATATTTGAATTTTTCATTTTTTCCCCCTGCCTTGAGCTTTAAAAAACATTAAATTTTAAAAATTTCGCAATTATGAAAGTCGTAAAACACGAAATAATTTGATTTACAACCTATGCACTTAACGACAAAACGCTCGAGTTTCAGTCATATTTATGACAGTTGTATAAATTCCAACCGCAAATTATATAGTTATCTTTAAATTTTCTTGAAGTATATATCGTGTTAAATGTTTGGCAATTCATCTCGGCAAACGATCAGGTTGCTGTATATTTGTAGGGTGAACGCGCCCCTCTCGCCCCATTCATCAGCTGTGTATACGTGACGGTGATCGAGTCAAATATGGCCGCACCACCACGCACACACACAGCCACCCTTCTTGTTCTTCGCGTATTAACTGGATGAACGTCTAAACGACATATACTACAATTTCTATTGTTCGATGACGACGACGACGTCATCGTCGTCAATGCGAATCAGCTGAGAGAGCTAGCCTTATCGCGTTGCGTTTTACGATAAAATTGTTGACGTGTTAATCACCTTCAAGTGTATGTCCTCAAAAAAACACACACACAAATGAAATGTCGTTGCTACCCCAAAATGAACATTTAGATTGTCATTATTTGCTCGTTACAAGACAGACAAACAATCTCGAATCGATGTTTAACAACTTTTTGTTTTTTTGGTTCGTTTTACGACAGACTTAATGATTTTGTTTTGAATTAATCTACAATAACTTATTTTTTGATGAAATAATCATAATTTAATTATTTGTGCTGGTTCACTTTACGACCAATTATGTTGTTAAGTGAATTACTCGATAATAATGAGTGGTTGTTAAGTGAATAAGAGTTAATAATTTATTTTATACAATTTTTACATTATTTTTTGGATAAATAATTACATTTTAATTATTTGCCCTGGTTCACTTTACGACCAATCACGTTGCCAAGCGAATTAAACGATAATACACCGGAATTTGTCAAATTATAACAATTATGCAAGAAACTATCAATTTTTTTGTCGCAAAACGAGCAACAATTATAAATCGACTACAATTTGGTGACGATGACAATGAAACACGCTTTTGAAATGAGGAGGCAAAGGCGAGGCGAACAAAGCGCGTCTAGCTAGCTAGCTAGATGTTGGAAAAAAAAGCAACACCGTACATACCGTTAGTCAATTAGAATGCGCATTCGACGATTTGATAACAGGCATAGTAAACGCACACAAACACACACACATACATACATACACCGGAAGTTGGCCGACGACACCAATGTGTAGTATTATAAACACCATGCGATTGCGTTTAAAATTACGATACGTAGGGAGGGGTGATGGTGGTGCGATAGGGGTGTGCAGGTAAATAGCGAGTCTAATTGAGTAATAAAGTGTTTTTCCTATAGTTAGGCAAGTATGATAATGAGTTGAAAATCCACCCTTAGTCGAAAACATAAAATACGATTCGTTTATAAAGTAATGTTTTTCTTATTTAGACCAGCTATTAAATTAAAATTATAAATTGGCTCTGACAAGTTTTCAACTTCCTGAACATTTTTTTGAGTTTTTCGTCATTTTTTTGCACAATTTTTTGTTACCTTTTCATGTTTTTTATTTCATTACTTTTTTGCATTTTTGTGGACCAAGACGAAGATACTAAGAGAAAAACACTAAAAATTTGTAAAAATGAAGAGAAAAAAGCAAAAAAACATGAAAATTTGTAAAAAAAATAGTTAAAAAAGTCGGATATTTATGAGACCACCCAGTTAATAATCCATCCTCACCTATTTGTTATTAAACGCGATTCGTTTTTGTTTAATAAAATCTAATACGTTCCATATTTAGAGCACTTATACTTCTTCAACTACATTTTATATATTATCCCTTTAAGTCTTAAATTGTTTAACTGAAATTGTTAAAAATATTGCAAACATTGTTAAAACCACACTAATTTTATGTAATTTTAAGAAAATTATTTAAGTAAATAATTTTTAAACTATATGGTTTGATTTTTTGGTGCTCTCTTCTCACGAACAAAACAATACAATACCAATAAAGAAAGCCCTCGTTTCTTTCACGACCAGCTGCTTGTCAATAATGCCCTTTTCAGCATTTTCTCTACCACCACCATCACCATCATGTATATAAAATATAATAGTCGGACATTTTTGTAAAAAGCAAAAAAAACAAAAAATGATTAGCGCATATGTAAGTATGTCATCCGTTGTCGTCGTCGTCGTCATCGCGCGCTCTTTCTCTCGCGCACAAGCGCGCGTGCTAGCCTTATAGCTCGTTATTCAGCGTGACGTCACAAAAACACAACGTCGTTTGTTTGTTTGTTTGGTAATTTGTATATATGGCGTTGCGCTCTTTTTTCCTCCACCTCCTCCTAATCCGCCTCGTCTTGCTTCTGCTCGTTTCTACCGTATATACGCTCGTCTCGCTTCTTTGCAAGGCGCACACCACACAAGAACAACCGTTACTTTCTTTCCGTGTATAAGCTCGCAGTTAAATTCTTTTAATAATTTTTTAAAAATTTCTTTAAAAATGACGTAAACGGAAAAATATAAGAATAAAAAATGAGCAGAAAAATACTAGAAAAAATGTAAAAATTTAAAGAAAAATTCTTAAAAATAGTTGAAAATTACGTCAAATTTAACAAAACTTTAAAATGTCTCTAAAAAATTATTAAAAATGATGTAAAATGAAGAAAAAACATTATGTAAAGAAAAATATTTAAAAATATTGATACAATCAACGTTTTTAACGAAAAATTATTAAAAATTACGTACCATCAAAGAAAATGTTAAGAATTTTATTAAAAATGATGTAAAATGACGAAAGAGTAGTTTGTGAAGTAAAATATTTAAAAATATTCAAAAATCAAAGTTTTTTTTAACGAAAAATTATTAAAAATAGTTAAAAATCATGTAAAATGACTTAAAATTACAAAAAAAACTTTAAAATATCTTTAAGCAAATCGTTGAAAAAGACAGAAAAGCAATTTATGGAGACAAAAGTGAATTTATTTTTCAAAAATTAACATTTGATTTAAAGAAATCACGCAAAATAAAAAAAAAACTTAAAGAATTTGTAAAGCAAAATGTTGATTTGACTTAAAATTTGTTTAAAAATCAATTTGTAATGCAAAAAGTATTTTTCTTTGCAAAATCAACGTATTTTTTTCAAATAAAATGATTACAAGTGACGTAAAACCAAAAAAAAGTCAAGCAGTTTGTGTGTGTTGCTGTAGTAGTAAAGCGAGCGCTCGGCGAACAAAACGCGAGAGAGTGCATGTGTAGATAACAAGGTCGTTTACATTCTACCTCGAACGTATATACATATATATATATATATATCTATCTATATGAAACAAAAACGAACCGAAATAAAACAACACAACAAGTGAATAACGCGTGCGCGTTCGTACGTCGACGATTGTTAACAAACAAAATATAAAAAAAGGCAACAACAACGACGGTGGCAGCAGCAACATGTTTATCATTTTTTTTAAGTAAATATTTTGTACAAGAAAGCAAAAATCGCAAATGTACTTAATAATTTTTTGTATTGCGTTAATTTCTCTTATGTCATAATGGGGGCGCGCGCGCACACACATCAACACATTTCCTGTTATTTCCGCTATATGCGCTACCGCCGTTCGCGTTTAAACGCTTTCCTTTTGTTTTCTTCATCGTATCACACATTTTCCACGCTAAAATGTATTTAAAAATGCATCCATTTAAAAAAAATATGATTAAAATTCGTTAAAGTCAATAAATTTTGTGTGTTTCCGTTAAAATTAACTAAAATAAAGATCATAAATAAAGATTCATTAAGTAACAACATTAAAATGTGCTTAAAATATTAAAATGTAATTTCTCAGTAAGTTAGAGATAAAAATCAATAAATTTCATGTATTTTAAAAAGTTTTTACTCAAACTGAATCAAAACTCCAATAAAATTTAATAAATTTCTTTTTAACAATTTTTTAAAGAAAAGCGCAAAAATTACAAAAATTTCCATAAAAAAACATTTACATTTGTATTTTCACATCGAATTTGAAACAAAGATCAATAAATTTTATATATTTTATAAATTTTTACGCAAAATCAAATTTTCCAGTCACAAAGAAAATAAGCGATGATAAAAATCAATAAATCTCATGTGTTTTCTTGAAATTCCTATAAAACAGACCTAAAAAATTAATTAAATTTATTAATATTTAACTTTCCACTCACAGAAACAAAGATTTTTATGGAAACTTTCAATTTCCCAAAAATTTAAAGTTAAAAATCAATAAACTTTATTATTTTTTTAAGCAAAATCAAATTTTCCAGTCACAAAGGCAATCAGTGACGGTAAAAATCAATAAATTTCATGTGTTTTCTTGAAAATCAAATAAAATAAACTTTAAAAATTAAAAATTTCGTCAATTCTTCATTTTGTAGTCACAGAAACAAAGATCCATGATTGAAATTTTAGTTTTTTTAAAGGAGATTACATAAACAATTAAAATATGTTTAAAATTCCAAATTTCCCACAACTTTAAAGTTAAAAATCAACAAATTTTATAAATTTTTTACGCAATATCAAATTTTCCAGTCACAAAGCCAATCAGCGATGATAAAAATCGATAAACTCCATGTGTTTTCTTCAAATTCAAATAAAACAAACTTAAATATTATATTTTTATAAATTCACTTTCCACTCACAAAAACAAAGGTGCATGATGGAAATTTACAATTTTTTGTAGGAAATTAAAGAAAAAAGTTGAATATGTTTAAAATTTACAATTTCCAACAAATTTAAAGTTAAAAATCAATAAAATTTCTCACTCAACATAAAAATTTCATGATCAAATCACATTTTCCAGATGAACATCAATTAAATTAAAGCTAAAAATTCAACAATTTCTAATTTTCCAGGCGCAAAGGAACAAAGTTTCCCGATAAAAATAAAACAAATGCTTTGTTGATTCAGTGACGTAAATCAGCTGGCACAATCAGCGTTCGCTTTTTAATTCGCCACCACGAAAATTTATACAAAATAAAGAAAAACGCATCAAAGTCGTTCGTTGTCGATTATTGGAAATTTCGCAAAAGCAAGATTCAAAAACCAACAACCAACAACCAACGACTTTCATTGTATTGTATGTTGTTTCATCGAATTTCACTAACTCACCTTCAATCGTCGTTATACTATTCTATTGCGAGAGAGAATAATCCAAATAATATCTTTTTAATAATTTTTATTATAAATAAAATATTTCGTCGTCAATCAATCACACACGTTCACACATCACATGCACTGGTAGCCGACATTTTGACGATCGCGTATAGAATCCACTCCTAACGCAATAACATTCTCGATTAATTAAGCACGAAAATAATGTATTTATATAAAGTGAAATTGCTGTGTGTGTTACGACGGTACGTCGTGTGCTATGGGACTGAGATGTTGAACGCACCGAGGACGAGTAACGACTGAGGTGACAGTTCGCTCTCTGTCCACAATTGCAAAATGGTGGTGTGCGTGAATGATTGCGCTATTTCAATACAGAGAGCGCAATAAAATATTGATAAATTTGAAAATAATTTAAAAATATTCATTAATTATTGCGTTCATTATCATGTTATTATTGATAATATGCAAAATAATGTAATTTATACATGTTGCTGTCAGATTTAATTGTTGTATTTACGCATAGACAACGCAACAACAGAATGAAAAGTTTTAAATTAATAAATTTAAACATATTTTAAAAATGTTCATTATTTGTCCTAAATATTGCGTTAATTATTATTGATAAGCTGTAAATAATGTAATTTATTTATATTGTTGTCAGATTTACTTGCTTTGTTCACACATAGATGACGCGATAGTACAACAAAAAGTTTTGAACTTAATAATTTTAGTAGTTTTTAATTATTTTTATTCTAAATATTGCGTTTTTATAGATAATATGTAAAAATAATAATTTAAATGTTGT
>JARJDW010009038.1:0-10677 GCA_030264715.1 Adinopsis sp. GC000173
AGGAAAAGAATCTAAAATGTTTAGTTAAGTAATAATGAAGATGCTTAAAGCTTAAAGATCTCTTATCGTATAAGTTGTATGTTGTATCAGATTCGTGTTAAATTAATTGATTTCTATTACGCTAATAGGTTTTTATCTATTTTTTTTCTCCTCTGCCTCTCTTTCCAGTTAAATATTATTATTACCCGGTTTCGACGTTTTTAATTACGTCGATTGGAATCGATTTTAAAATGCCTCGCAACAAACGTGCATGAAAATGAGTATTTAAGTAATTACTTTTAAAAGCCGGCACATTTTTATTCTCTCGCGCTCCTCGTGCGCTCCTTCTCCAACGAACGCGCACATCGTGCTGCTATACGCGCCGCACTCCTTCCTCATCGTCTTCTTCTTCTTCTTGTTTTTTAATCAGCGCGCCCCATTTATTCGGACTCGCTTTACGTATCGTTAATGACCTCTGTTAATAAGCAAATATTTTTACAAGACGCAAGATAAACAGATTACACGTTATGGTGCGGCGGCGACAGCGACTCGCTCGCTTTTTATACGCGCATATACAATATATGTATGTTTCTGGCAATGGCCAGAACGAAAACGAAACGAAACGCGCGGTTTGGCGAAAATATTTCCTAGCGCTGTGTTGTTGTTAATGTGCTTAGATATTTTGACAGCTGCGCAAGTCATTAGTGTGTGTGGATGCTCGGCCTAATGTTGATTCAATGATGTGGGCCTTTTAACATTTCGTATTTTATTTTTGTGCAAACACTTGTTAGATGCTTGAATAAACAAACGCTTTAGTATAGTGTGTTGGTAAAATTCGGCGGGGATGGTGGTGGTGGTGGAGGCTTCAACTTTTCAATTTTATACATGTGGTTAACTGTGGCCGGTTTTACACCATGCCATAAAACTCAATTAGAAAAAAGTCTGAAAATTATTTATGTTGAACATTTATGTTGAAAATTCAACTGTATTAGAAAGAAATATAAAACAGTAAATGCTTATTTTGAATTTTATTAGCCTAGTGCCGTAAACAGTAATTTTTTCCACTTGTTTCATAAATAACAAATAGAGTTTAACCGTAAATGATAAAATTCTTATTTAATTAAAATATTGTTACGTGAATATGTTAAAAAATAAACCTTTTACGAATACATGTGTTAAAAAGCAACATAAAAATGTAATGTAACTATATCAATACATTTTATTTTTGTAGATAATTTTTGTTGCGCTAAAATTAAACGCGTGTGTTTGGAGGGTGTTTTGCAACGAATTATTGATAATCTAGTAGCAAAATATAAACACTTTGTGAATTTATTTATAATTCAATAGCATTATTAATGGTTCACTTGATGTTTGCTTTTCATAAACGCTCATTGTGTAGATATTTGCGAGAGGTGTTTTGTTGGATGATGATGTTTCGGGGAAAATACGCGCGCATTGAAAATTTCGGGCGGTATGATGATGATGAGCGCGTTCGTTCAGCTCGCTCGCTCGCTCGCTGAATTCTATTGACCATATTGGATATTGATAAGATAAGACGCTTATTGGTTAACTCGTAACGCATTCGTGACATTTATTAAATCGCCAATTGATGGAAAATTAATTTATTATATATAGATATATTGCGAGAGAATGCGCGCGCCTAAAAACTAATTAAGTTTTAATAGCGAACACGCTCGCGTTTCAAATAAACAACGAACGGGCGCGACAGAGAACAACAAAAATTCTATGGTGAGTGTTGTGTGTTTTATCCCTCTCGCCTAGCGAGCGAAAAAAAACCGAGCAGCAGCAGCAGCAACGTTTTAATTAATTATACACACACACATTTGAAGGCAGAAATTTTTAGTGTGTGCGGCGGAAAAAATTATGTGGAAAGGAAACGAACTGTAAAGTTACAAATCTTTTGCGCTAATTTGTTTAGTAAATAGTAATCTGTGTGTGTGTGTTTGAGGGGTTCGAAAAAGGATGTGTGTGTATGGCTGTGCAAGTGTGTGTGTGCGTTCGTGGTTCTCAAAACATCCTTCACGAAATTGCGTCACGTATTTTTCAACACGTGCACATCACACATTTATTATCTATTAATTTCAAATAATTTCTCAGACGTGACATACGACAAATTAACATTTACGAATTTTCGGGCCGGATGAAAGAAATGAGACACACATACAGAGTGAAAACGAATGTCAGTATAACGCGTAATAACTAAAATTTCTAAAATAATATTCTATATAGAACAGACGAACTGCAAATTATTAATTTCTTACTTTCGGACGGATGAGATATATATACAGGGTGGCTCGCAATGACTTGCTTTTTGGTATTAACTTCCTACAATTTTTTTGGGTACTAACAGGACGCTTTTGTGACATAGCACCTTTTATAATTCAATATTTCCAACTTCACATTAATTATCTTTTTTGGTTTTTGACTAATATACAGAGTGAGCTGTAAGTCCCAATAATGAGCTAATACGATTTAAATCCAAACAATAATTTTGTGAATTTGTTAAAACATCATCATTTTAGATCATTTTTAATCTTCACAATTCACAAAATTTTTCAATCACACTTTTAATAATATCTGTAAATACAGGGTGAACAGCAATGAGCTACAAGTACAATTCAGATGCAAATGCGCCCTGATGCTTTTTTTTCTGTTCATTCGAGCGCATGATAATGATTTACTATACCTACGACGTTCGTTCTTTTTTTTTCGGTGGATGGCCACTTTCGCGAGCTTGTCATAACACCGTCATTTATATTACGTCCTTTTTAATTTAGAAAAAAATCTCGACGACGACGAGGACGCGCGCGAATTAAATTTTCCCGCCAGGATATTGCGAATATAAATCAAGCGAGCGACTGACAGGACGAATAAACTTCCTCGCACGCCGGCCTAGCAGCGGCCCCGCGTGTCTTTTTTGCCGCCACCACCCCTACAACGCGCTGATATGTATGTGTGTGTGTGTAATGAAAATTAACACCGATCGCTTTGTGTATGTGTGTGTGTGTGTATAATTTCTGATAAGCATCGTGCGGTAAGTAATTATCGAACCTGGATAAAAAATATAGAAACTTTGTATTTTGAAACTAACTCTATACCTATTAAATAAGTCAATAATTGCTCAATTACATCATTCACTTTTATTGTTTAACAAATAGTGTATTAACTTAACGATTGTTTTGTATTGTGTAAAGTCAAATATTGGCTATATATTAATTTTTTAGTTTTGTATGTGCAATAATACTCGTTATAAAAAAAGTAAGCGAGTGAAAAATGCCTGAATGTTAAAGTTTGAAGGAAAGGTAATTCATCGGCCGACCGGCCGAAGAAGAAGCGGCAAGGAAAAGGAGAGGAAAGGCAAGGAGAAATGAAAGCGAGTGTAGTGTAAGAGTGTTTGAGCAGAAAACAATCGCGATGAAGGGATGAACGGTTTATAGGGTGAGCGAAGTGGTTGGCGATGAGAGAGAAGCTGAGGCGTGTGCCCACTCGGGTCAATAGATATCTGTTCCGGATCAATCGGTGAGTGCACACTACAAAAACTCTGATTGCCTTTATTTACCGAACCAGTAAAATAAACAAACATTGACATGCATTTTATTAAACAGACGAAAACATCTCGGCGCTCTGGTATATTATTGTATGTAGAGAGAGGAAAAACGCACGCGGCTATGAAATTTCGCTCGCCCTATATACACCCTCTACTCCTGCAACAGCGCCCCGAATACATGCACACACAAAAAAAACTAGCGCGCGCAAAAATAACTGTTTTTGGCATGAAAACAATTGAATGAATACACACACACATATATATATGTATATATAACCACGCATGTTTTTCTTTCTTCTTTGCATCGTTCCATTCAAGGCCGAGAACGAAACGCAAATCTGTTGAAGGGTCCAGGGAAGCGCGCCACTCTTATTACAGTTTCCTTTTCAATTTTGTTTCTCTATTTGAGCGTAAAAAACAAATTTGTTTTTTCTCGAGTCCATTATAGAGCGAGGGTCGCATAGACCAGCCACTGACCTACTATATTACATGCCGCCTATCATTTTTCTTCTCCATTCCCAAATATACATACACACACCATATTATACATGTATGGGGAAGCATAAAACAATTTTCCTTCTTTGCTTGCTCGCTCGCTTATATATAACAACAAACCAGCTGCCGAATTAAGAACGCTAATCCTTACAACAAATATGCGCCAACAAAAAAATTGATTGATCATTGAATAAGTATCCCTTTCCAGACAGACATGTATGCTGTATGTGTATGGCATTATGCGTCCGTCGTCTAACCCCTAACTAAACCATTCGACTACCCTCTCGCGCAATCTTCAAACCAATTTAACTATGTGACAGCATCAAGTGATGTATTAGAATACAATGTGTTTAAATTAATATTTTTATATGCATTTGGCGCCAAATTCAAATGGCCGTAATTGATTTTTTTGCGTGCGTCGTCGTTGTCGTCGTTGCTGCAAACCGATTTCATTTCCATTGTTTGCGTTTTTTTTTTCGGGTGGTGGTGCATTCAGCTATACTCGTATGTATGTTGTGTGTGCATGCGATGTGAAAGAGAAACTCAGCGTAGTATATGTGCCTATAGTAGTAGTTTTTTTTCCAACTCCATGTGAAAAACAAACAATGTGGAAAAAAGGCGAAGGGGATGGTTTTGTATAGTGAGTAAAGTAGAGAGTAAACTGAAATTGTGTGCAATTAGTGTGCGCTAATTTATAATGTGTATTTATTTGTGTATGCTATTTATAAAAAAATTGCTGATTAATTACTATTAATTCCTGAAGCGTAAATATTGTTAGATTTTCACATATACCTATAGGATGAGAAAAAATGTAATGCAGGGAGAAATGTAGACCTTCACAGACCGCAACAAAGCAATAATTTTAGATCTTTTTGCAAATTTTATATTAATCTTATCCTGCCTGCTATTTATAAAAAAATTGCTGATTAATTATTATTAATTCCTGAAGCGTAAATATTGTTAGATTTTCACATATAGTAGGGCTAAATGTAGACCTTCACAAAACCTAACAAAGCAATAATTATGGACCGCTTTTCAAAATTTATATTAATCTGCCAAAGTTATCATTTATTCATGTAGATTATTTATAAACATTTTGTTGATTAATTATCTATAATTTCTGAGCTGAAAATAGTTTTAGATTTACGATTTAGGATTAGAAAAAATGTAATTTAGATGCAGATGCAATCAAGTAGTCCACGGCCAAATTTAAAGCTTCACAAACCCCAGCACAGTAATAATATTATCTACAAAATGCAATATTGTTATCTCTATTATTGAATAGAAATTGCACTTAACAGCACTGAATCTAAAGTTATTTTATACAATTTTCAGAATTTTTTTGGGTTTCAAGTATTTTTGTCAATGAACCCATGGCCTAATTTAGATCTTTAGGAGTTTTGGAAAACTATAAGTATGAAATTTTAGAAATCCAATCAACAAGATCCCTAGATTTGATCAAAATTGGACTTAGGTACTACCATTAATTCCAAAATTGTAATTTTTAGTTTTATTCAACTGATTTGGAAGTTTTATAAAATCTCTCACGCAAAATTTCAAGAATAGGTATTATTGAACGTCTAAAGACTACTATACTACTTAGCGTGTTTAAAGGGTATTAAGGCCCGAAATTGATAGTTGGCTCTAAGCAGGTGTCTTGGCCGCTTTAGAGCAAATTAAACTCTGAAAGCGGTTTCGTTATAGTGCGAATTCATACTGTATTCTTGTTTGCAATTAGTACGCACACTAATTTAAAACGTTAATGGTGACAAACGCGCGCGCCATCGTCTTGCAAGATTTATCGATGCGCTAATCCTTTTTCATTTGTTTCGTATGAGTTTGTAGGTTATTTATGAAGTGCGAGCGCGAATCAATGGCACCGGCCTGTCAGGAGCAAGAGATTCAAGTGAGATAAAGGACGCGGCGGCACACGACACTCTCGACTGCGAGCGGCCGGAGAGAAATATACTAGACACATATATAGATATATGTTATAATAAAAAAATAAAAAAAGCAAGATTTAGCGAAATATCATGTTATGTTATACAGTTGTGTGTTGCGAGTCGCCGCAACGGCGCTATATCCAATAATTGAATCGCTCTCCAATAGCCGTAATGCGCTAATAATACGTCATAATGTGCGATGGTATCGCCTGATGGAATTGCTTTGTTTCGGGAAGCCGGCGCTCGGCTTCTTAGCTCTCAGATAGATTGGGGAGATGTAATACAATTTACTCCCCGAGATATGAGAGACAGAACGGAGCGAACTTATATATATTATGTCTATCTGATCATAATGGATCAATCCACATCGTATATAGTATATATTTCTATATGGGCCGGCGTCTCTCTCTTCCTCTTCCACCAACACACACACATACACACTTCACATTCATTCAACTGAACTGAGCCGAATTGAAGAACCCGATACCATTAATAATATCAAGCGCGAGCATTTCGGTGTCATCAATGTGTGTACGTACGCTCCGGTGGCAACTTTTCATATATTGATTACTCATCAAATTACGCAAACACACAAAAATCAAATTCTACTTTATTCGGTCGATTTGCCGAATCGCAATTTCATTTCGAAACGAATTTAATTGCGTGAATTACAAGCCTAATTATTTTTCCTCTCGTTTCACTACACTTTAAACGCGCGCGGCGGCGGCGGCGATCGATCGCCACATTCTATACGACCGCGCCAAATAACTTTTTATTAAATTACCGCTAATTGGAAAAAAATACCTACGTGCGCGCCGATAAATAGATAGATAGAGAGTGAGTCAATTTCTTGCAATCAAACATTTTTTTTTCTTTCATCTAAATAGATATATTAAATTGTATGATAATGTATTATAACAAGTAAATATTTAAATGAGACTGCCGTCGCCCGAAATGATAATTAATATAATGAATCCTCAATTAATTGGGTAATTAATTTGGATTCGTTTTGTTTGCCGTTAGACTCGATATCCGATTTCGTTTTAATTACCGTACCCAAAACGCGCTACCTTTCTCTCGCACGCTCAACGCGCTCCTTCTCTATCCCCCAGCACACTCACACACTCACACACACATCTACACACAACACAAACACCAGCTTTTCCCATTTTATATTTTAAAGCGCGCACGCAAATATTAATTAACTTTACAGGACGCGTGTTATCCGAAAAGCCACCGACACTTTTCGTTCGAACGCAAACAGGCAAAAAATCATGAAAACGTATTTATAGTATGTATATGTATATGTGTGTATGATATTGTGCGCGCTACAAAAAAATCGTATCGTATAGATAGATATATAAGCGTGCACGGTGTGACGTCTCGCGGCTATTTGTAGACAGTTATTTGCCGTAAAATTCTTTTTTCTTTCTACAGATTTGCAGAGACAGAGTGGCGCATGTTGTTGTTGTTGTTGTTGCGGCTGTCGCTACATACATACAACAACCACCAGCACGCTGCTTCTTTGGTGGTTGGTTGGTTGGTTGGTTGGCAAAAGAGAGAGGAACGTGACAACTCATCCGTAAAATTACTTATTTCTAATCAATTTACAAGTGCATGTGGAAAAAATCCAATTTCTCTCTCTCGCTCTCTCGTTCTCATCGCACACAATCGATTGTTTTCCGGCAGCTTCCTGTATTAATAATACACATCATCGGGATGATCATAGTTTTTTTAAGCGTAAAATTCTACACGCGGCGGCGATGAAAACACAACAACGCTGCGAACACGTGAAGTTTGTTATTGTCGTCTGCGTATACATGCAGCAGAAATGTACTTTACTATAGTATACGGGGAACAAAGACTTTTTTAATCAATTTCATTACTGCATTGATGATAAAAAGTTATAATTGCAGTTTTTACGCTCGATAGCGTTGCCGGAACGCGGGGGTGTGGAGTAGAGTGATAGCGATTAAATGCAGCAGCAGTTACTCACCAATTTTCTCTGTGGCTGTGTGGCGAATAGGATGATTTTGTGTGCTAGTGTAGATCTGATGCGATGCGGTGACTAGACGACGTTGTTGTTCACGCACAAAACAGAAAACATAATGTTGATTGATAAGAAATGATAAAATGAACTTTTTAATGCACTAATTTGTGTCGCGACGACGACGTTAATAATAATAATAGTAATAATATCGTTTGTTTGTTGCAATAATACACAACGTGGTTGGTATAGAGTAAGTATGCTGCTCTAACGCGTTGTTCAGCTTTTTTGAAACGACCCCCCAAACAGTCGCAACGACGACCAAAGCTCGACTGGCTGTGTGTGAAAGCGCGCAACAACACAAACGACGTTCGTTCGACGTGGCGGCGAGAAGTGGAAGGCGCGCGCTCTCGACGGTATACGTGCAGTATAGCAGTAGTTAGTCGTCGCACGCCGATCTTGATTTTTCCTGCCGTTTTGCGTTGCGTCGGACGCTGCTGGCGGCGGCGGCGGCTAGGTGGTGGTGGTGGTGGCGTTGGTGGAAGGGCGAGAGGAGGCAGATTGTGGCCGGCGCGCGCGAGAGAAAAAAAAATAAAGCGCAGGGAATAAAGTAGCCGTGTGCATTGCAATGTTGTGTGCGTAAATTGTATAGCAGTCTGGTGGTATAATTGCGTGGCAGGTTGTTTCGTTGTTGGTGGGGTTCTTCCAATGCGAAACAATAGGCCATCGTTCGGCTAAGACAATGACCAGCAGCCACTCTTCGAATGGTTTCCAATGGATAGGATACACCTACTTACTTAGCCAATCAGCGACGAGCTACGGCTACGTCTAAGCGCACTTAAGAATTTGGATAAATTTAACTTAGAAAAAAAGACGTTTATAAGATGAAATCCTGTAATTTTCTTCAAATAACTAGATAACTAAATTTTTCTTTAGTAACTCAGCTAACTTTTTCAGATACCTACTAACAAACTTAAAAATTAATTAAATAATGGGTTTAAATAAATTTTTTCTAAAAAAGTTTCATCAAGTTTGATTTTTGGTCTAAAAACGCTAATTTTTTATTCTTATTTTGAAATGGCTTAAAATCCTTAGAATTTAAATTGAACTTTTAATTTTTATCTAAACAAAGCGTTATCTCAACTCAACATTTTCACAATTTCCTATAGACAAATTCAAGTTTGTTGAAATATCTTAAAATTCTATTTTTTTTTTTTTGAACTTTCAGACGCAGAAACTACACAATATTTAAAAAAAATCAAAATGTGGGTTATTTATTAGAAAATTAATAAGCTGTGGGTCTTTAAAAATGTATCCCTTAATTAACAAGGTATTAAATAACATAATTTAGATTCTTTATGTGTTTTTACTAGAAAAAATTAAAGAGACAATATGAATGATTTCTAATATAAATTTAGAATGAAATTTTAAGTAAAATGCATATTTAGTGTTTTTAAAATGATTTTGGCGAAATGATTAGACTGGAGGGAGGAAAAAAATCAATGTTTAAGATTTATTATTTGTTATATATGAAAGTTTTAACTGCGGGGCAATAAAACGCGCTGCTCTCTTCTCTTCTCTTCTTAATATTACAATTTCTTAATGACGGTACTATTTGAACAATTTTGGTTTTACGATATCACATTTTGATGAACTGCACTTCGACTTAAAATATCAACGAACTTATTAAATGCATCCAACTCGCAAACCTGAACAAATATCAAGCGAAGTCATTGCTTTGCAAAATTACCACATACTAGACTTGTATGAATATTAAATTCCTAATAAAACGTCTCATACTTTAATTACATTCGCTCACCGTCTATAAAACAACACACACACATACACACAAAAAAATTATATATAGGTATATAGATATATATGCATATAATACGACGAAATGAACTTGTATTTTAAATGCGACACGAAATTTCAAGACTTGATACATTCGTTGTAAAATTGCGCGCACGATAAACGTGCTAATAACCTCGTATATATACATATAATAAATGAAAATGATTAAGCGTTCGCCTCTCTCGAGAGAGTTCGATACCAATGTAAAGTAAGTACATGTGTAAAAAAAGCGCGCTGCTATACATACATATTTAATATTAATAACATTAACATTTCCACGCAAGCTAACTGTTAATGCATTTCGCATCCAATTCTTTCTGCCGCCGGATGCAGATGTTTAACTAATTTCGCAGCTCATTTACATCTTGATTGGCGCGCATTTATTTTATTCATGTATTATATTGCAATACGATCGTTTTGTGTTTTTAATCAGTCGCTGATTTTGCTGCAGGTATAGGTATCGGGTTACATATTTTTTTAAGTGCACATCAGGCGCATCGACTGCAACTAACAATATGTTAGGTGTCAAGATGTTTGGACAGTGGTAGGATGTATAGAAGATTGACACCATCAGATCCATATGACAGTACCAAATAAGTAAATAAATAAATAAATAGATTGACAAACGGGACACAAAACAGAAAGCAAAGAAGAAAAATAATGACGGTTAATGGTTTTCACTGATATGAATATGATTATGTTATAGTAACCAACCGACTTTTCTAGATTATACCCAAAAATGACAATTCAATTTTAGCAAAAAATACTTATAATTGAGCAATTCTTCATTGCGTTATACCTACGTAAAATAGGAAAATAATTAAGTATAGTTTCGCAGATTAGTTGTCAAA
>JARJDW010009039.1:0-16351 GCA_030264715.1 Adinopsis sp. GC000173
TTTGACCTAGTTGGACCAATGCCAAGCAGGGTCATGGCAACCTAATGCAGACATTGAAGTTCGTGATGAAAATTAGAGACATGTACACGCAATTTTTTTGTTGCTTGCTGTTTGGTTTCGTTTGCTTGTTGTTTTTTTTTCTAACACACGGCTGACTGTAGTACACATCAATAATAATGCCACCTAATAATAATGATGGATTTTGTGTATATACTATATACTGCAACGTTAGCCTTTAATAAAACCAATTATAAGCAATTTCATCTTGTTTAAAATCAGCCAACAAAAATAATGCATGTTAGATTGTTTAGACGCAAACGACGCTGACATTTTCTTGTGATTAATTTTCCACCCTAAATTATAATCTTGTCGCGGTAACTTTGTTAAATTATAATCATTTCTAGATGTCTTAGACTACTACTTCTTCAATAATAAAAGATGTGTTTATTAGGAAAATTATAGGAAGATTGAAGACAATTTTACATAATATTAAAGCTTACTCTTCTTACTCATGTTCATTACAAGCATGTTGAAATTATAGTGGAGCGCCTAGTATTTTAACAAAATCTTCGCATAACAAGTATAAAAATATTTTACTAAGAATTTGCATTGATAGATTATATTCAATTATTAGATATATTTATCTAGTTTTTTTTTTAAATTCGTTGACATTTAAGAATAAATCATGGTTAGAAGCCATGATCCTTAGAATATAATTAAAGTATAGGCATATTCTTTTTACTCATGTTCATTAGAAAAATTGCAAGCGCGTTTTGACAAAAACACATTTTTCTCTCTACCTACTGCTTTCTATCAAAGAAATAACAATGTATGCATACCTACTACGAATTTTCTTTGAATAGATATTATAAATAATACTTTTGAGTTTTTTCTGCAAGAAACGTTTTATCTTCTTCTCCACTACATTATATGCAAAAAATTGTTTTGCATAACAATTGATTCGTTTAACGATTAATAATTTACGTAAAAATTATGAATATTATTTTTTATGATGCTTCATTCATTCATTCATTCATCTTGAGCATCTTCATTTTTTTTCAGTTATTAGACATTAAATGTAGTTCACACCATTGGGAACATTTATTTAAAATAGGAAGATGATCATCGTAAGCCTCTTCCAAGATCAAGTTCAACAGCACCATCAGAAAAAATCAATATAGACCTCAGCCTATTTATATTATATACTCTAAACAAATATTTTTGAAATATAAGTGGATTGCGGTAGATGTGCGTTAACTTTAATAATTATTTAGTTTAAGAGCGGGGTATCTATAAAAAGTACTTCAAAAGCAAATATCTCTGAAGCCGTATTATAAATTGTTTTGCTGCTTAGGTAATCTATAAATAGAGGAGTTTCCCAATTGAACGATGTATTTTGTTCATCAATCACATCAGGTACTATTGAATAAGGGCCAGAAAACTGAACTAGTGATTTGATTAACTAACATAATTCTACTATTAGAAATGATTTCACTCGTTTTTCTTTTTTATAGTCATTAAATGAGAAACAATATGTTACATAACAACTCCTTAACAAATATAAATCTATACTAACAATAAGCATCATTATATTTGTTTTCCGTAGTTTCACAGGATATAATTTCTAAGAAAGACGCACAAAGCATATTTGCCTTCTGATTGTCTGAACAAGAGCCTTCAATAGAATTTGCAATACAAATTATTTGAGCGTAACTTTTTAAGCGGAAGCATCTTATTACTAAATGAGTTTACTTCATAAAGTAAGTTTTATTTAAAATTCAAGTCATTTTTTCTTTTTGAAACTACATCAAAACCCGTGCGCATATTTTGTCCTAAAACAAATTATAAGATAAATTGCTTAGGTATCTGCATTGTGGAGGAAATACAATATTTATAGTTAATTAAATAAAGAGCGTAGCTGCTGTAACATGATAAATTTAAATCGCTCAGAAACGACGGCGCGTTGTTTCCGACAAAATAGGAACGACGTGGCAGCGGAAGTAAACATTGATTCACAAACAGAAAAAAGATAATTATTTACAAATTTGCAAAAATTTCGCAGTTTAAAATCACCTTTTGCATAAATTTGCCTTTGCACTCCAAATTTATGCTTTCAGGCCTTGATGAGGCCTTCCGAAAATACTTGTTGAATTTCCTCTTTTGCTAGCCTTCGAGGGCTGTATTATGCACATTTAGTAAAAGCACTCCTATGAAAACATATCAATACAATTCACAAACTTAGAATGTCGTTGTTTCTCAATATACGAGATTAAAGTCAAGACTAGAATACCGGTGCAGTGCAAATGTTTAAAATTGGCAGAAACTCAAAATTTGACTTCTTCTTAGTATTGCAAATATTTGAAGCTTGTTTCTTATGACTGGTTCTAAATTTCTTAAAAAAATTTTAGAAATTCCTTTGCAAGACGGGTCGGAACAAGTCTAAAGGGTTTTGCGATATAAAATAAATTCCTTACTATTCTATACTAAATTTTATAAAATTCCAGTTCGATATCAATTAGCACAAAGGTTATTACATTCAAAAACTTTAATAACTTTGGAAAGGTTTAAGCGAGTGAAGCCATCATCGAACCAAAAATTGAGTGTCCCCGTATTATTTTATATATTTGAATTTCATGAAAAGTAAATAAATTAAAACTATTACAAGTTTTTCTTATTTTTTTAAGAATCCTTAGTGCGGTTGCTCTACAAATTCGCCTTAAATACTTTGCTTCGATAAATAACTATCCTAAAAAGTTAAATTTAATCATCCAATGGAAACTTTGTCAAAATACAGAAAATAGGAGGGATGCATAAATAAGAATATCACCTATTTTATATCTTTTCTTAAAGTTTTACATTTTGTAACAAAGCTTTGTATTCTTGTTGGAATTTTGATTGTAATTTTTTACTTTTTACCATTTTTAAATACATACTTGCAAAAGTCAAATTCTAAAATAAACCGGAATGTTTTTTTACACGAAACAATGCATCCAAAAATAGTTGTAGAACTCAAATTTATTTTCACTATACTGCCAGCATAATAATGTATCATAATTTCATGCAATGAACCTATAAATATATTGTATTTTTATATACGAAATAAATTTCTAAGTGCATAATAATGACAACAATAAGTCCATTCTAATATCATAATTTGCCTGTAGTGCACTTTGACCAAATTACTACCAATTTTCATTGTTTGCTTTTTGATTTTTCTGATACGTGCTTGCAATTTTCAATCACGCTAAAAGTTCATATACGTAAATAAGAATCATTCGATTAAAGTCTAGACGCTGACAATAAGCACAAAACATTGCTACATCTTAACCAGCGACATTGAATGGAATGAAATGGCGTTTGATGTGCTTTGCTGAATATAATTAAGATGGAATAAGCATATTTTCATCTCGAGAAGAGAACAAAAAAAAAACAGAGGGAGCGAAAAGATGGCTGATATTGGAAACAAACAATATTTTTATCATGGCCGCGAGCACTAATTTTATTAGCCAATTTGCATAAATAAGCAGAGGGAGAAAAGCTATTTGGCACAATTTTCGCTTGAAAAACTATTGATAAACATTTTGAAAGTCGTTGATTTTGCGTAGGATTCCATTAACTTTTTGCCAGAGGCGTCATTTGATAGAACTTCCGACGATTACAAAAATACTCTATTTTTTATGTCTTTGACAAAATGATTAAGCTATTTTTCATTATATCTACAAAAAGGGACTAATAAAATATGATAATTTTGATTGAATTCAACTTAATTCATTTGCACAGTAAAAACAAAATTTTTTGCAACTTTATATTTTTAGTTTATAAATATTCATGATATATTTTATTACAACTTTTTCGGTACAGATATAGCAGTGGTTCTGAATCTTTCCTAACGTACGAGACAGTGTTCTACAGAAAAATTGGACGGAGCATAGAAAGTCCAATACCTTTCTAATATTTTTTAATTAAGTTTTTATGATGATAATGCAATTATTTACATTTAGAAATTTCTTAATGCACAATTTGTGCTTTATGCTTTTCGCATTTTTCTTCTAAAGTAAACCGCATAGAAAATAAGGCATCTTCTAAATTTGTTGACCGTTCTTTTTTTATAAACAGCTTTGAAATATTTACGGAACCCCAATGTTCCCCAGAACATCAGTAAGGAACTTCTAGTCACCAAAACGTGAAAAATTTCTGAATCTTACAGATCTCCAATAGAACTTTTACTCAAAATAAAAAATCTAAAAAATTAAAATAGCATATCTTATTAAGTTCTATAATCTGAAGCTTCAAATCATTGCTTTTCAGTATTATTTTCAACAAAAAATTCACAATTAGAGTTTTACAAAGTTAACGAAAAGTAACAAATAAACATGCGTGCTGACTTTCATTATTATTTAATAAACGGCTGGATTTTATTTGTTGTTCATTAACTTTCTGTTCCTAATCGTCGCAATTCATTAAAAGAACATTTTATTGAAAAAAAAGAACAATCAATTTCGAATAAATGATTTCCGAACAAATATATACTTTTATGTTTTTCTTTCATGTATACAGTGCAACAACGACTGTTTCAGTCTATTCACAAAGTTTTAAGCTTTTTCGCAGAAATCGTTATAAAACATGTTCGTTAATTACAAGCTAAATATAAATAATATTTTGCTAAATTGATAATAACAGTTTTCATTCGTAGTTGAACGCTTTATTTGATTTTGAATTATTGAAAAAGTCCATTAATGTCAAATAAATATTTTCTCAATAAACATGTTATGTTGTAAAACAATATTTTCATATAAACAGAAACAATAACCTTTTTATTTGTATTGACAATCATTTTAGCATTTTCTTTTTCATTTTTATTAAAAAAGCGTTGTATAAAGTAGGATCAATCTTTTTAATTACAAAGTGTTTTTTATTTAAAAATTTCAAATATTAAAGGCCTTCTAAATTAATTATTGTAACAAATAAACAATCTTGCTTACTTCTTCTGATAATTAATTAACTTGGTATCATTTATTGTTCCATTTTCCATCTTGTTTTTCTTGGAATGAAATGACGTTTTATAAAATTTTTTGTAGCAATGCTTTCATGTACAATATATAGAGATGTTTACTTTGCGTTGAAAAAATAGATGCCCATTAAGGTTCTTTGCCATTTCTACGAAAGAAACCTATAATAATTCTTGATAATTGCAATATGTTTTTAATTAAGTATTTCTATATAATAATATAGTTGAACGCGTTATTGTTTTTCCAAGTTTTATAACAACAAATGTACAATTACGGTTATTTTCGTCGATAATTAATTAACTTCTTTGATCTTGATTCTTGTTTTTCATCTTATGCGTATTTTATTAAAAGAAAAAATTAATAAAGAATGAATGGCGACAGAAGAGAAACTTTTTTTATGTTTTCCAATCAATATTACACCAACTGATGAAATGGTATCTTCCTTGTTTTCATAAAATTATCATTTTTTTCTATATCAAATATTTTTAGGATAATTCCATCCGAATTTAGCTATAAACGGAATCTCATAGAGTGCCTAGACTCTAGCATACCGTTTTTTTGCAAACCAAACTAGTAATTTCTGAATTAAATTGGCATCGCAAACGATAAACTAAATCGAATTAATTAACCATCGGATACCCAAATGTTTCATCCTGAATTTATCATTGCCAGTCTATCAATGGCTTAGTTAATTGTTTGTGATGCCAACTTAACCTAAAAATTATTAGTTTGGTATGCTAGTGGATGGACATTTTTAAAAAGCAAGTTCTATTTCTTAGAACGATTATAACTGAGTGGGAGTAGGTATTAATAAAATTTAAAAAAAAGAAATAATATTAAATACGTAGATTAGAGTGAAAATTGTAAAAACTTAATCTCTAAATACATTTTTGCAATTTTTGAGGCTTGTTTTGAAAATGTACAAAGCTCGTGTATTTGTGCAAAAATTATTTGCTTCTTTGAACTATACAAATATTTATCTGTATAACATAACCAATAACTTGTAATCTTACATCCAAATTAATATTGTTTCTTGTGGGGGGACGAACACAATCATCTTTAGCTGAAATTACCTTAAAACAAGAATGAAAATATAATTGTTTTGCCAAATTACTTGCAGCAATAACTAAACAATCTCACATATTGTCTTTATTAATTAATTAAACTACTTGGTTTTGTTTGTGTTTCGATTAGCTTGCTGTTCGTAATCATCTCAATTGATTAAAAGAGTGTTTTATTGAACAAACAATTATCGTCCACGAATGAATGATTTTCGAACAAAAACATATTTTTATATTTCGAAGCAGTGTTTTCATATAAAATAAAACAATAACCCGTTTTTTTTTGTTTTGTGCTCTTTCATCGTGCCATCATTAGTTAAAACAGAAAATTTATCGCTACACACACACACCATTTCCAAGAAATGCTTGTTATTAATATCGCAAATTTATCATGCTGGAGCGTCGATTAATTAAATATTTACGGGCGCATGTAAAAACATTAATTCAACATGGAAAACGTTCAACTAAAACGCGCGGCGCAAATTCATTCACTATTTGCATGAAACGAACGGATTAATAAAATTAACATTCTAACACATTCAATAACAGACACATGTTGTTGCAATCAATATTAGAACGCACATAAATTATTAAGTCTAGACGCAGACAACAAATTTCCATTTGTTTGCGCGTTCATGTAGTACGCATAGCGCAATTTTGACTCCAAAAAAAAAAGTTTCAACATTTGAAATGGCATTATCATAACTTCACAGACGATTTGAATAAAGTCTAGATGAGCAAATTCATCATGAATTCAATTTCGTTAAGTTTTATAAAGTATACACACAACGGCATACATTGAAGATTATTATTCAAACACCAAACCAGTGCTCAGTTTGTTGTATTTCACAAATAATGATAACTTTTGCAGATGATTTGAATAAGAAACGAATCAATGTGCAATCAATTCGGTAATTGTATGACAATCTCGGGTCAGTTCATAAGTTCGTTTGCGTTCTTAAATGTGCTCAAAACGTAAAATACAATGCAGCCTAAAATAGTTATTTCTCCGGCCAGGTTAATAGAAGAGAGAAGTTAACAAGAAACAAAACATTTTTCTACCCAAATAAAAATCCCTTCTTTATGGCCTAAGCTGCAAAAGTTATTTTTTAATCACTAACAGTTGGACCCATAAATACGGGCTAGTTTTTCTTGTAAGTAATTTGCATAGGTATTTGTACAGGTCAAAAATCGTAACTTTATTCACTTATGACTAATTATTGTCAGCTGGTAGCAGTGTATTTGACATATCTATATATTTCTTTTCAGTATTTTCTTATGATCGCATTAATTAAAGATTTCATTCAACTCACTCTCTCACAAGTTCATGGTTTATCTGGTGTGTCCCTACAAAACAACAAAATTTCAGACAAACTCAAACTGGATTTCGCATGTGTAGTAAAAAATAAATAGGACTAAAATATCATTCAAATAACTTCTTACTTCCATTCAGTAGTACCTATATTAAAATTAATGAAATACAATTTATACCCCAATGTTTGCATTGGCTAAGTAAACCGTTAAAATCAAAAGTGCAAATTCACCAAAATGTTTATTACCTAAGAATTTCTTTAATATCCTATAAATTATGAAAATAGTATTGTAAATTTGATTGCTTAGAAATGCTTCCAAAGATTAAAAGACGAACAAAGTATTATTAATGACAACCCCATTCCAGCTGTCCATAAATTTTAACAAGGTGAAACGGAGGAGTTTTATCAAGTCAAAACCAGAATAAGGAGTCCACTTAATCGCAGGATTTAGAATTTCGCTACCTAAAAGGTATAAAGCGATTTCTAAACTTGGAAAAAAAGTTGATGGAACCAATAATTCAATAGCTACATACTAAATACACATTGCTACAAAAACATGAACTGAATTATTCGCCTCTACTGCATCCTATTAATTACGCTTAAGTAAAATTTATTTCTTGCGTCTTTCCAAATTTTTTATTACCTAACAAAACAATAAATATAGAGGGATAATTACTAAAATTGACTTTTATTATTAACAAATTTTAGGAGAAGAAATTTTTCAGCAATTACTCTAAAATTTAATAATACTAAAAATCTTAATAAATTAGTTTTACCAGACCTTAAAGCTCTTCGCAATATTCCACTACTGTCAGATATGAAGTAATGATATTTTATTTACAGTGTATTAACAAACTTGATATTTTATATGGAAAACTTTAAACTTTAAAACAACATTTGATGCGGAAATCGTATAAATGTAATTGGCTTAAAAACAAGTCGCTTTGCATTAGTAATGCAGCTTGATTGTTATATTAATCATTGTACATACGAAAAGCTGCGACTGTTTGATGAATTATTCTGTAACCGAATCGAATAAATTGTTGCGATTAAGTATGATTACAGTCGATTCGGGGGGTAAATTGAATTTGCGGATTAGTTGGCACAAAATATTAAAACAGGCAAAATATGTTATGAACAAATTGAGGCTTTCAGAAAAAAAAATCATTTTAGATTAAAATATTTTATTAAAAAAATCTAGCAATGCAACAATATTTGAACAATCTTTTTTAAAACAAGGTTCTATTCTTATTTTGAAACATTTTAGACTGAATGAACTTGAACTCCTTCAAATTTTAATCAAGAAAGTTTCCGTTTCATCCAATGTGCGAAAAGTCCTTGCAAAGTCGAAGAGGGTGCATGATTTGTACTTACCTAGGTAATTTTGCAATTAACAGCATCTATTGCTCACACTAATTCAAATTATCAGTCGCATTGATTTATTACTTTGTATGTATGTAGCATTTCAGTCGAAAGAATTCCAAAATCTTACAACGCTGTGCTGAATCTTGAGCCAAGATGACTTAACATTTTTGTAGTAACAAAATGGTAAATCAGTTGACCTTATCAAATAAATGTTACTAATTATAAATAACTGAATTAATTATATCACAATGAATTAATTAAAACATTAAAATATTGGTAAACAAGACTTACTGTAAGTATGGCGAAGTAAATTAATAATGACTATTAGTCATCGTAGGCTTTTATAACGGCAATTAATTTAACACAAAGCAATAAAATTAATACATTGCAACACAACAGTTTTTAAAACATTATTTTGTTAACATGCCTGTTGTTTGATGATTCAAAAAAGAAAGACAGACGGCATTGTAAGACTTGTGATAATATATGGTGCAATATTTCATGCAAAAAATGGAAAACTTGATTGATTATCTAATCAAATTAAAACGTAAATTTTGAAAATGTATTAAGAATATTTGTGCTAAGAAAATGCATATTAAAATTTTGATAAAAATTGTAATCCTTTTCGGTATGCATAAACAGTGCTGAAACATTGCTATGATTCACATGCCTATATGCCTGAAACTCTTAGATTTCTTCCCTAATTGTGAGTATAAGTGGACTAATACAACTTTTACAATAGACAGCTCCTTTTATTTGTTTATTACTTTTATTGAACGCTAATTTAAAATTTTTGTTACAAAACCTAATGTGGAAAACACAAATGTCGGCATAGTTAATGGAAATTCTTGCTGAAAATCGCTATACGAAACAGAAAATGTAACAAATTGACAATTAAATCGTTAATTTTACAGATTTTTTAAGTCAATTTGTGCTAATAAAGATTAGATATTAAAATAATTGTTGATATTTTAATAAAAATTATAAATCTTATCCTCTTTGATATGTTTAATGGTGCTGAAAGATTGTTATGATTTATATACCCATATATCTCAAATTCTTCGATATCTAAATTCTCAACTATAAGTGGGATTGTATAACGTTCAAAACAAACAGCTATTTTAATTTGTTTATTTATATAATCAAAAGCTGATTTAAAACTTTCTCCAACAAAAAATTTATTAGAAATTTTTACTGAAAAAACGTTATACGAAATAGAAATCTTCACAGATTGACAATTAAATTGTTAGTTTTGAAGGTATTTTAAGCCATTAGTGCTAGAAAAACACTTATTAAAATAATTTTTATTACTTTGATAACTATCCATATATATCTCTCTTTATCTTAGTTCTTATCCATAAGTGGGCGTACAAAACTTTGAAAACAAACAGCTGTTTTAATTTATTTATTTATTTTATCAAATGCTATTTCAAAACTTTTTCTAACAAAAAAAATATATATGGAAAAACATCGGCATAGTTATTGGAAATTCTTGCTGAAAAACCGCTTTACGAAACAGAAAAAATAACAAATTGACAAATTTATAGAAAGCTCAACCTTTCAGCTTATTTTAGTTGTTGTTCGTGAATGAATTTATGGAAAAATGTTACGCTCTTCAAATGCACGCGTTCTCTTTCTACTGCTTTTCGTAAAAGAATATTGTCATCCGTATTCTGTCTTATCAATTTGGGGATAGGTTTAGCGCTTCTAAAGACAGCCGAAAATCAAGCAGAATTCTAAATTACATTTATTTGATTACTGAAAATTGTGGCTTTGACACTCACTGGCAGGGCAAGAAAATAACGTGCAGCAAAATTGATAAATTTATAGAAAGCTTTCACAATTCTCATATATATTTTTTGCTTGCTGTTGTTGTTGTTGCTTTCTCATACATTTTTGAGGATTTTCTTAGTGAATTATTCAAATGTAAACAAAAAATATCTCTTCCTATACAAAAATTGTTTGCATACTTAGTTCCATATCAATTTCACGCAAACTGCGTTCCATGGAAGTTTATTAAATTATTAAACCATTGTTGCACGTTGTTATCAAATATTTACTTAATATAAAATGAGTTTTTATTTATTGCAATGTATTTTCCAGCTCGACAATATTCTAAGAATAGAACAAAAATCGAGAAAAAGAAAACATGCAAAGCCTCTTTCATCTTTCCGCGTAAACTTTAAATTGAAATGAGTTTTTAAAAATAGCGCACTCAAAACGTGTATAATTTCTAAGCGCACGTAATTAACCGCCGATCAATTTAGTTTGATTGGGATTAACAAAAAAAAAACGTACCGCTCTTGACGCAAATCCTACACCGCGACAGAAAAAAACCTTAATTAAAAGTAAATCAAACCGATTTTCGGCCGGTGCGTACGAATTGATTAATCGCTTCAGCCATCAAACAATCCCATTCAAATTAATTGATCGGTCGCGCGTAATTCGATTAGGCGCTCGAATTTTCGGGCGACCAACGATGACAACGTCTTTACTATAACTCGATTTCGTTATGCTGCAACAGGGCGCACTCTTTTTTCACCCCCAGCGAATTAATTGATCACTTCGACGACGAGGTGTCTGAATAATAAATTGTGCGGCTATTTACCATCAACCGGCAAACTTTACGGCTAATAACAGATAAATTAGTGTGTGTACACTATATTTGCATAAATTGTGCCAACATAATCAAACTTTAATTAATATTTCATTTTTTGATTTTAATAACAAACGCCGGGAAGTTTTTAATAAAGCGATGTTGAAAAGAAACGCATACCTGGCGCAAAAAAGTTGTGTATGTATTTTATTATTGTTATAAATTCCTAAAATTGTAAAAAATGTGTAATTTGCGAAGAGAAGAAATGTTTTATGAAAATTTATGGCAAGACAGGCATGAAATCCGAAACTTTTTGCTTAAATTCTTTGTAAGAAATTTGGAACTTTTTACGAATAGACTGTCAGATATAAAACGGATTAAAGTGTAAACAATAACTAAGTTTATATTTATGTTTCTTTAATTGTTTTCCTAACTGAAATATTCATAAAAATGCAAAACATTCTAATGATTTGGTTTAGATATTCCTTTATATTACTGCAATTCTATTACAATGATCTTAAAACTTTTTTATGACATTTCTTTCTTATTATGGTAATAGTATTGGAATTGGTAAAGACAAATTCAATTTTCTTAAGATTCAACATTTCGATCGATTTTCTTTTAACCGTATCTAAGCCTTTAGGAGAAATTAATAACAATTAACTTATATAAAAAGACTTGCTAAATAATGGTCATCTTATCGATATTGAAGTAAGTATAATTAGCTGCCTTTCCATAATCTAAATATCAGCACAATAAGAAAGGTTTCTCAAAATTAATATCAATGGATTGGTTCTAAAATTTCATTAATATTGGATAATGTAATGTAAAACCTTTTTGATTTACGTAATATCTAGAGTTGAAATATTTTTGCCAGAGAAACACACTGAATAAGACATTATTTTTACATGCTAGGATGAAAGCAATTTACGTAAAATTTAGGGTATCTGTACATTTGTCATTTTCCATTTATTTTCTTGCAGTTTTGAGTTCTTTATAATTTATTTTCAATTTTTTATTTTGACTTGCGGAACCCCTTGAGATCTTCTACGGAAACCCAAGGTTCCCTGAACAAAATTCAAGGTCACTACTCTATTACTCATTATTTTTCTTTTGCATTTCAGACAAATTTTGCTCTTCAGAGATTTTACTTACTTAGAGACTTTCTACGTAAATCTATCTTATTAAAAAATATAAAACTAGGGGAAACAACGGATTAATAAATTACCCCATAGTGAAATTGTTTGAAGAAATATCAGAGATAACTATCACTGTAAATATTTCTAAAATCCACAAATAAAACATTTCCCAGCGTATAGCACCAATTCTTGGCGAAAAGTGAAAATACTTTCACACCGACCTAATAAAACTGTTGGAAAATAATTCATGCAAATCCCATCCAAGCACTGAAAGAATGTTAGTGGAGCCTTTTTATGCGCTCGCATTTTATACTTACAATTTGGAACATGTCCATTCCCCAAACTTTTACGGCCCTCGACAATCCTCCCAAAACAATAATTAAAAATTCATGGCAAAATTATCACACTTAATTCCATAAAATATCGTTTCGGGCAATTCTCGCCGGTTTGTATGAATGGAGGGATAATTTCGCTTTGTGAATGCGCTCAAACATTTAACACAATTTAGTTTCCGTCCACTCTAATTGTGCGACGTCGCTTCTCACTTTTGTGCGATAATTCTGCATGTTGAGCAGCCAAACGATTTCATACACCAAAACAAATTATCTAAATGGTAAAAATTAATATAATTTTGATTGTAATGAATTTTCAAACTTGATTAAATATTAATTTGAATTGATTGGCGGCTTAATTAAATATTTCATGTTCATTATGTCAGTGCAATATTGGCAAAAATAATCTAATTTATGAATTTAAATGGAAATAGATTTGAATTTTATCTGTTTGGGATAAAAACATATTGTTGTCAAGTTGTAAAAATGCAACTTATTGAATTTAAATAAAACAGCTATAAAATTTTTTAGTCGATAGGGAAGTGGTTCAAATTTACTTTGTTCGATTATGGTCACAATCTTTTATGGATTTTCAAAATCTAATATAAAAATCAACTTTAAGCAGAATTATTTCTTAAGGTAGCTATGAATATCTGTTTCATGGCTTAATTTAGAAATATCTCATTAAGTATAATAATAACTTTTATGATTTGGATATTTCTATACGGGGTCAAATATAGCATAATGATAATAAAATAGGATTGTACACATTTTTACAAAAAAAGCACTTAAGATACAATAAAAATTACAAAACAAAATACTTGCAATTAGAAATTAGGGCTGTGGAACGTGATTCTATGATGAGACGGCTGTTATTTGTGAAGCACAGTAAACTTAGACAGATTTTTCGTCAAAGTATTATAATACCTTTGGACTTTATATCCTAATTCCTGGGCCAAAATAAGTCACAATTTAAAAATGTATCGAGACATGATTATCGTTTGAGAAGGATGCAAGAACTAGTTTATATATAGAAAATAAGGAATGAAAAGGCCTTCTATATATACGTACTTTTATCCTTTTAGAATGCTGTAAAATAAATAAATATAGCTTTCCCACAATCGGATAAACCCGGTTGGTCCATATTTAGACTATTGATAAGATTAAACGACTTCAATTTTTAATAAACTTTCAGTTAGTAATAAAGGGACCAATGAAAATTTGATGCAAATCTGGAGCGTTCTAGCCAATGTACATTATAAATATTAGTTTTTAAGAGCCGCCTTTATACCTAGTTTATAGATAAAATCTTGTTTAGTTAAATTTAATGTAAATTAATAATTTGTTTGTTTGAATTACAGCCGCATAACAAACTGTACGAAAGCTTCAGTATATTCTGTCCAAACGATCACTTGGATGATATGAATCTACTCTTCGAAGAGGATTTACTTATCGATTGGAATCAACCGATTTATCTGAATTTTACTCAAGCAAATATCATCGATCGTATGGAGGAGTTTTACAAAAGTAAGGGAAGCATAGAAAAGTGCTATGGTGATATTTATATACTGATGGAGCCGAACGCTAACGATGAGGGCATAGAAACGTAAGTTTGCTGTATTCATGGCATGCGAAATAATCCAGCTACCCAACACACACACACACACACAGTCACCCAGATCGTGTAGTATACGTATTTCTTACCGCTTCCAAAAAAGCTCACAGCAAAAAAGAAACGTTGGCTTATTGGTGAACATGTAATTTCAGATTCTCCATGCAATTGTTTCTTCTAGGGCATTCGCAGAGGGTGCGGAGATGCTGCAGCTGACTCCCGAGCACGCCCAAATCATACACGATCTGTATCCTGCCAACCACATGGAATCGATTCAAGTCTTCGAGAAGCTGATGGAGAAGCTGCCTTGTTATGGTATCTTCTCGAGCTCGGGTGAGCTCGCCGCGTGGATGGTCCAGTCCTACTACGGCGCCATGTTCTCGATGCAAACGAAACCCGAGTTTCGGCGGAAAGGCTACGGCATCTGCCTCGCCAAGTACCTCACCAACGCCGTCACGAAGCGCGGCTACCTGCCGTTCGTCGTCATTCGTCCGGAGAACGATGCTTCCAAGAGCTTGTACACAAAGCTCGGCTTCAAAAAGAACTTCCAGACGGTGAGGGCAATCATGCGGCCGCATGAGATGACCAGCGATGGACAGGGCGGCGGGACGGCCGACGAGATAGAGCCGTAAAATTCAGCTAGATGACTAAATGATCAAATCAAACGTACTTTTTTAAGCTGCATACGCACAGCGAGCCAGCGCAGCTTAATACAAACAATTTATTTTCAATGACACAAACTAAAATCTAAGGAAACAACAAGTAACTTTCGGTTTTTTTGATAAACTAATAATGTTAAGGCAAAGTAGAGCTGTGTTTACGATTTCAATGATATAATTATATTAGGCAAACAACAAAATGTGCTTTAAATCAGCCATATCTCATTTAATTCTTCTACAGGATTGAAGCATACAATGAGAGTGAATTTAATCTAAAAAACTGAAAAGAAAACATAAACAGTTGATTGTTGTTGGCTGGCTGTTTGCTCTAGCCTGCCTTCGATTCGCACAACAAAAAACAATTTTTTTGATAAATTATTTTATAAGTTTACGCGTAATCTACGTGAATCCTATACAAGTTTCAGCAAACAGCCATTGTGATATTTTACCTAGTAGATGAAACAGCAAAAAAAAACTAATAATTAAACAAATGTGGAAATCGCGTTGCCTATTTCTAAATAACTCAGAGCCGTAGCTAGATAATGCAGTACGCACATTTTTCGACATTTTATTCAAGAAACCAAGATGAGGAACTACTTTTAAAACTATATTACAATTATTAGTACAAAAATTCGATGACAAAAAAATGCAAATTTACACCTTTTTCTCTCTCAAAACTTTTCAGCTTATACTATGAACTAAACAAAGACTTTTACTATGTTTTTTTCTAATGGATATTATAATTTGAGATTATACATATTGTAAAGTCGTTTCTGGTTAAACACCCGACTTACTACTAGCTACGTCGCTGAACAAAAAAATTTTTCGACTTTTTATACAATTTGAATATTCGCCCAATAATGACACACAAAGCATTGTACTAATGATGACAAAATTTCAATGACAACAAGGAAAACGAGACATATGTTTGTGAAACTTAGGCCTATGTAGAAGTAGGTGAAAAAATTAGAAACGACCAAAAATACTAAAAAAAAAATAAATAAATGAAAATAAAAATACGTTTGTATTAATTATTACTATGATTTGTAATGATTTTTGTGTAATACCAGATTACATATTTTACTTCAACGATATTTAAATAAAAAAGCACTATATTGATTAATAAATGCCTTTTTATTTGTTGTTGTACAAACTTATTAGAGATGGGGGCGTTTATGAACGAATCGTTCATTTGAACCGGATTTTTATGGTGAACAAACTGATCTGAATCATTATACATTTGAAGCAGATCACCGTTCATTGGT
>JARJDW010009040.1:0-14525 GCA_030264715.1 Adinopsis sp. GC000173
AAAAATTATTAAGTATATAGGGTAGATCAGTGCGCACAATTTAAAGTTTTATAAAAGCTTCAAGCAATTGCTCAATGCCGTATAATGGTTGTGATCCAAATTGGGTTTAAAATTTAGAGCAATAAAAAATGTTCTATTTTTGGTATTGAGACAGAAAAACAATGTCTAATGTCCAGAACCGGATAAAATTACAGGGGAACTTGAGACAAATTTTGTGGCTTTCTAAAATGTTTAAAGATATAATTATGATTTATTATGGGATATTTCTAAAATCTGAATCTTTCTAAAGATATTGTATAATTATGTTTGATTACCAAACCCCGTTCAACAGTTTCTTTTAAATAATATTTTTCTACGTACACTAGTTTTACATAGCATAACTAATGTAGTCTTCAAGCAGTTGCTCACTACCGTATAAGGATCAATGGTGTGATCCAAAATGGGTTTAAAATTTAGAATAATAAAAATGTTCTATTTTTAGTATTAAAACAGAAAAATAATGTCTATATGTCCAGAACCGGAAAAAATTCCAAGGGAACTTGAGGGGAATTTTGTTGCACATGGCCTTTTAAGATGTTTACTATTAGATTTTTCTGAAATCTGAATCTTTCTAAAGATATAATTATGCTTGATTACCAAACCCCATTCAACACTTTCATTTAAAGAATGGTTTTCTACGTACACTAGTTGTTTTAGATAGCATAACTAATGTAGCCCTCAAGCAGTTGCTTACTATCGTAAAAGGATTAATGGTGTGATCCAAAATGGGTTTAAAATTTAGAATAATAAAAAATGTTTTAATTTTAGTATTAAGACAGACAGACAATGTCCAATGTTCAGAACCGGATAAAATTATTGGGGAACTTGAAAGAAATTTTGTGGCTTTCTAAAATGTTTAAAGATATAATTATGCTTGAATACCAATACATTCTTTTAAATATTTTTTTCTATGTACACTAGTTTTACATAGCATAATTACTGTATAATAGATAAAGTTAAAACAATCCAAAGCTTTATATAGTCCCCAAGCAATTGCTCACTATCGTATAAGGATCATTGGTGTAATGCAAATTAAATTTAGGATTTATAACAATAAAATAATCTTTTAAATAAAAATAATTAGCACTAAAACGTAAAAGAATGTCGAATGTCCAGGACTGGATGAAGCAGGAGGAGGAGGAGGAATTTTACATTAGCCCTCTAAAAAATTAAATTCTTATTGTAGGATACTGAATCTTTTTTTACGCATACTAGTTATAGGTACATGACGAAGTTAACACTACTAAAAATTACTAGGTAGTTATAGGGTAGATCAGTGCGCACAATCTAAAGCTTGATAGAGGTCCCTAGCAATTGTTCACTGTTGTGGATGTATTGAATATTGAGTTACGGATTTACAACAAGAAAAAAATGAATGTTATATTTTTAGCATTAAAACAGGGAAATGTCCAGGGCAGGATGATGTTGGTTTATGGTGGATTGTTAAATCTTCTTCCTAAAAATGTATGCCTTTTTAATAAGGCCCATTTATTTAAGAATATTTCTCTTCTACGGTACTAGGACATTTGAATTATATGTCCGACGCTTTTTAATTTTTTTCTCGTGTGTGCACAACGTTTTTTAGTCCGCGTAGATTTCTTTGGTAGTCATTGCGCAGGATTTGGACGACTTTTATCATTTGGTGTCTTTTAGTCGTCTTACGCTCATTACAGATAAGTGTTTTTTATAACAATTTTTTTGCCGACACACCTATAAAAATTGTCCTCAAAGTCCATGGGTTTGGCCATAGTTCAATAATTAGGTAATACTTATTAAGTATCGTAGAGACTGTGGTCCAAGTAGTTGTAATTTATAAGACCGAATATGACCTAAGTTTGCATATTTAGGTATAATTTATTCAATTTTATTATATTGAATCGACGTTTCGAATTTATTTCTTATATCCATGTTCGAATTAATAAGAAGCGTGTGTTGTAATTTCTAATTGTACGCGCAAACTATCGTAGATAACATATGACCAAGTGGTCAATGTCATCTAAGAAACTACTCGAAACTACTCATAGTGCTACCATTTAAACGTTAAAATTTTAAAATCATTAGCAATTCACCACCTTTGCAAACGTCAAAATAATTAAACAGACCGAAAGACGGTCGAAATAAAATTTAATTTAGGAAAATTTGGCTGTGGTAAGGTTTAACGAAATAAAATTTATTTATAATCGCAAATCTATAGTAGTTTTTCGTGAATTGGCTGTTTTTTGCATAAAAACTACAGTCAGTGTCGTATTCGGAAGTTTCGGTAGTTGCAATTATACCTACGAACGTTATTATACTTATACTATGCGTCATAATGAACTATTGAGCGTCCGGAAACGGAAGAGACGAGTTGAGTCTTCTTCTGTAGGCGAGTGTGAAATAATGCAATTTGAATTTTGCATAAAAAATTGTGTAAAATGACGGCCAAATAAGTACTACCACTCGATAAATGTTCGTCTTGAAAATGTGCGCGCACTTTTTTTTTAATTAGAAGCGAAAACACGAGCCGTATTCATAAAAATGAATATTAATATTGGAATTAGCAAGTTGTAATCACTTGATTTTTTTTTTCTTGAATGTTAATTATGATTATGATTAAAGGCGAGAGCGCGCGCGCGCGTTCCAAAACAAAAAGGCGAGTGTTGATGTTGCTGTTTGCTCTAATTATCAACAACTATACATAATTAATATCTAAATATAATTACGCTAATACGCTCACAAAAAAATTGCTTTTTATTAAAATGATGGAGGATTTACATAAAAATGTTTTTACAGTTTTGTTGCTGTTTTATTATCTATATTCAGATACGTAATGTGTGCTATACATTTTTTATTCTTATATATTGTATGGATATGTGTTGTAACATTTTTATTTGTTGCCGCATTTTTTTGTTTGTTAAAAATGTATACAGAAAATATTAAAAATGCTGCTGGGATGGAATGGTACACGCATGTAGGGTTGTTATGATTTGAATCAGTCTCAGGCTGAAAATATAATAAATATGTAAAATGGTGATGGTTTTTTTTTTTATTAAAATATGTATGTCACTTAAACTTAAACTACAAAATTACATTTTTATTAAACTACCTTTTCGCTTTATACAGCGACTATTAAAGTTGCATTATTTTTAGTAAAAATGTCAAGCCATAATATAAACGAGCCATAATATAAAAATTTGTTAAAAAATATATCATAAAGGGATATAATTTTAAGCTTAAAGAGATGATCATTATAACAATTTTATAAGCTGTAAAAAATGATAAAAAACAAGCAATTAAAATTTACAAATCGAATAAAAAATGTAATTCATTAAATGTGAAAAAAGTTGACAAAGACTTATAGATTTCTTTCATTATATTATAGTTTAAGTTTCTCTTGCAAAATAACCTAATATTGAAACTAAGCATTCTATTACATTGTCGAACAGCTATTGAGGTACCAACAAGCTGTCCACATTCTTTTTTAAAGAAAGTGAAGTTCTTAAGCGACTATTTTTTAAAATTAGAATTATTAAATAATATTGCATTTAGATATTTAGTAAACAGTTATGTTATATATGTATTAAAGTAACATATTCTGAAATGCCTAATAATCTTATTTGTTAATAAATTTGATGGCTGTGGTTGTGTGGTTGAAACCCTGTTAAATAAAAGAATAACACTAGAAACTCAAAGTAATGTTATCACAAAAAACAATCTAGTTGAATCCTGATCTGATTCTTTTGAAAAAGGTATAAAAACTGAAATCGATAAAAAAGGTTCAAATATAGTATTTTTCTATGACAAATTATAAAGGGGTTTTTTGTTATTATATTGCATTATTTGAGTGGCTTATTGCAAGACACAAAGTGATAGTTATAAGTACCTAAACGACTACTATAGTTTCAATCAAATGTTGTAAATTGGAAGAAGTAGTTGTTCTAAGTTTGGTATTGATAACTTAAATGAATGTATTATTCTGCAATTCTCTAATCAAATATAATTTTTGTATTGGCATGCTTGTCTTTTTACATTATATAACATTTATAATATATGTCAGATGGATATTAAGTATTTTTGTCACTATTTGTGATCTAATTTTGAAAGCAATAGCGCAAATAGTTTGAGATTATATTAGAGAATAAACTTTGCAGTCATCTTAAGAAATAAAATATCAGTTTTATTAATATTTATCAATATTTTTATAATTAATTTTGAAAGTTTATCTGATTTTTACGTGGTTGAAATTTTAATTCACATGATTCAGAGTGCCGGCATGTTATTAATAATAATTAAGTTTAAACGACGCGTTAAGTTTTTAAATCTAGCTATAACTATAAAAATGTGTTAAAAGTTTATCTAAAAATACTTAATATTACATCTGATACGTTACACGTTATTGCAAAATCACTGAACAGCAAAATTAGAATTCTTAATGTATTAATTGGTTGGCATTCGGAATATCGTAATATTC
The DNA here is from genome assembly GCA_030264715.1 of Adinopsis sp. GC000173. NCBI lineage: Eukaryota > Metazoa > Arthropoda > Insecta > Coleoptera > Staphylinidae > Adinopsis > Adinopsis sp. GC000173. Next base: position 4,490 of record JARJDW010009040.1, read on the forward strand.
ATAATTTGTGATAAATATTTTTAAAACCGGAATAAATTTTGAATTCGAGATTCTATTACTTTTAATTTAATTACCTTTCAAAATTTACAGATCGAAAGTCAAAACAATAATCCTGACGCGATAAAAGTCATTATTGCTAAATCACTGAACATTGAAATTAAGATTCTTAATGATTAAGTCTGAGCGTTTATTAGGTTTATAGATGATCGAAATTCGAAGTGTCGTAGCGTTGATAATTTAATAATGAAACATTTTTAAACCGCAATAAAACTAATAATAATATAAAACATAACATTTTCACGTTAACGCTATTCAAAATCTTAAGATTCAAAACAAGTTAGAAAAATTCAAGCGTGTTATTATTAGTTTTAAGTCCCTAAACTTTGAAATTAAGATTCGTAATAATAAGAGTAGAATGGTTGAGATTTAACGTTTCATAATATGCAAATCATGAATCTGCAAATGCAGTCATATTTGTTTTACTCGTTAAGCAAATCACTCGCACGACGAGATGGTAGTTATGCAGGGTTTAACTGCATTTGGAATGATTAAACATCAGACTTCAATGGGATTCAAAATGTTAAAATTTTGATGAATCACAATGAAATTTAAAATCGACTCTTATTACTTCCAACTGAATGTAATTCAGATGTTCGATATTCAAAATCAGAAAAAAATTGGCTTAACACGATAAGCTTTAGCCATGATTTCGAAATCAGTGAACATTAAAATTAACGCTCTTAAATATTATCTAAGTTTGAGAGATTATCAGTGTCTGGGGTCTGTATGATTTCTTTTCTTTGACTCATTTCAAAAAGTTATTTAAAATATAAATATTTTCAAAAAAGAACTCAAATAAGTTCGAAGTGCTCCAAATTTTACATAAGTAGATATTTTAACGTGCAAACGATGGAAGTCATTACAGCGTTATGGTTATTAGAGATAAACTAATATACTTAAGAACTAATCTTTCTTTAGATTTATTTTTCATTTTGCTTCTTCAATATTTCATTATTTTGCAAACAAACTTTCAGATAAAAAGACACACTCTAACCTTGCATGAGTGTCCTAAAATTATGCAGACACGTAGCTGGTATCCAAAATATGGGATTTTCAAAAATATTTGTCTACTATATATTGCAGTATGCGGTAAGGAGTTAACTATTAATATAAAATACCATAAAAAGCTGCTTAATGTATAGAATTTTATTATATTTAATTAGCTACTCATATAATCAATTAAAATTATTAATATTTTCAATCTTGTTGATTGCCTAGAGAGAGGTAGGTAGTTACGATAATAATTAATTTTATTTCGCTTCCAAGAAGCGATTACGCTGCCAATTTGGTCGTTTCTATCCTACTTGCCGCACGCTGCATTTTCGGTCGCTAATTAAAATAATAAATACGTAATTAAGCAATAATAATCATCATCATCAAGGTGATCATCGCGAAAAAAAATTAATTAATTAAATCGACGTGTAGGTATAAGTTGCAGCACGTACGGTGCGCGCCGCTCGAACGATTTTTTCATCGCTCGAACGTGTGCAGCCGCGCAGCGTTTGAAAGGATTCATTCATGTAAACACGAGACGACGAAAATTTATTCGTCGTCGTCGTCCTCGCAATATAATAATCATCATGATAAAAATGAGGGAGAAGAAAAGACGTTTTTACTCTCGCTTTGTGTATTATTAAATAATATTTATTTTCGTTTCGCTTCGCTATATAGTATATTTTTTTTTTCGCCGCTTTTTATTTACATAATTTTCATGTCGCCCGAATTGAATTACATCAAAATATTTATTCGAGATTAAAAGGATTGCAAATGGGGATGAGTTATTCCAATTTCCTTCGTCCAGCAATAATAATGCGCTTTATATACGTAATAATTAACATAATTTCATTATTCTTGCGCTAGTTGATATTTGCATCGCATCAAAATGTTTATTGAAGATTAAAAAGGTTTTCTGTTTACAGCGATGTTAAGCTCTTGATGCAAAAATGGATTATTCAAGTCGGAAAGTTATATAACTTTTAATTACAATTAATTTTGCTGTTTATAAATAAATCTTCTTTGCATTGCGCGTAAAGACGTAATGTTTTTCCAGCCCTAATGCGTCTAATTTTCGGTTATAAAAGCACCGTTCTGAAAATACGAGGTTTGCTGGAAAACATAAGGTAGAAAAAATTTTAATAACATAATGTGCTGACGCTACATATATTTGCAGTAATAAGGTCGATAGTGCGATGGTTTAAAATAGCTAGTGGCAAGTTTGGACAAGTTGTGCACTGCCATTTTGCTTCCGGAACCTAAATAGTTGAGCGTGTTTGCGCATCATGAATTTCGAGCAGCGTTAACATTAAATTTTAGTTTTTAACTGCAAAAAGTTATCTATACCAAAATAGCTCGTAAAATGTTGAAATGCAGTAATGTTGTGTTTATTTGCTAGTGATATGAGTGATTAAATAGTGAAAATGAGGCGATTAAACGTAGGTAAATAGTCCAAATTTTGCAAAAATCATTCTATCAAACAGGCTTTGCCATATTAACATCAGAATTTGTATAAAAAGTGTAAACAAGAACGCAAAAAAGTTTCTAAATTTATGAAGGACGGTTTTTTCTTTGTGTGCAAATGTTTGACAATTTTTTTTCGATTTTTTTATCTTTGCCATTTTCGATCAAATTTTCTATCGATTATTGATGGAATTTTGATAAAAATCTTTAAATGTTTTGATGGAAAATTTCAAATCGAAGAAAAATCGCAAAAATTTCCTTTGCAAAAAAAGATCCATACAAAATTTTAGGTTTAAAAGACGTGGTGATGTTAAAAAATCTTTTGAAATTCACTGAAAATTAATATAGAAGCAAATGCACTTTTAATCCTTGAGCGCCTATGCGCTTTTGCAACCGAGTTTATCGGAGACGAAAAAATTCAGGATACAAAAAACAACTACCTAGATAGTTCAAAGAGTCGCCTAAGTAAAGTTATAATTTTAACATTTAGTTTCAATAACAAAACAGCAAATGCTGATATACCTAAGTATAATAAAGTGGTGGCTTTGAAGATTGTTTACTAACGTTGTTTACAATTAAGTAATTTAATAATGAAAATGAAGTGATTAAAGATCAGAAACCTGCAGATCGTTATTAAAAATGTCGCCTTTTTACTACTATAAAAAATAAATATTTAATACAAACGCATTTTCACATTATTAATGGTGTGAATTGAAAAAAATCCATGATTTATTTTTTGATAAGACCTTGTATTTCAAGATAATTTTCACATTGTTTTGCGTTCGATGCGATATTTGTTTAGAAAATTGGGTAAATTATCGCGCCGAATGGCTAATTGAAAATGGGAAGCGCTTTAATTGCGTCGAGCGCTAGCAAAATATTTATGTACGATGAAAAGAGCTTCGCTACAGCGAAAATATTTGGAAAATTAAGTTGAAAATTTAAAATTAAATACAACCACCAAACTAATTACAAATCGCATTTCTTTACTGTTACCTATTACCATTTTTATAGCCGCATAAATTGTTAATATAAGTATGATTTATTATTCCTAGTAAAAAATCAATTATTTCAACTCGGAAAATTAAATATAGAATATCTATTTCTGTTTCTGTTATTATTTAAATAGCACCATTCTGCATTAAACATTATTGACGGCCTATCTCAATGTTTTTGTCCGTAGGTGTCATGGAGCAGATGAAAACCGAAGCTAATATCACACATACGAATGAATATATTATAATTTTTTTATAAAGTAAATACGAAAAGTTTTGATTACGTTTGCGTGAAACGAAATGTATTTCTCTTATTATAGTAAAAACGAAAAGTTGAAATTGTTTGAAATACTTAATATTAAAATATTAATTTCGAAATAAATAATATTGCGGTTAATACAGTTAATAAGTTATGTTTTGGGTTTCATCAATTTTGTGCGATTAATCATTTAATATTAAATATTGATCACTAAATAATGTTGTTGTGCTTAATGCAATTAATAAGTTTATGTTTTGGGTTTCATCAATTTTGTGCGATTTTCTTTTAAAACCGCGAAACACATGTTGCAGGCTTCTTGTTGAAATTTAACTTTTTGTTTCAACCCTCGACTGGAAATTCATAAAAAAATACATGAGAATCCCTCGAGAAACGTCGTTGGATTGGACATGAACTTTTGCGAGTAACTGCGAGTAACAATTTTAAATAATCATTTCTTTTTTGTCATTTTAGTACATTTAATGTGAACTAAGCAAAACTTAAAAATGATTCATTTTTGAAATAATTTGAGGATGATTTTTAGCAAAAAATTCATATAATTGTCAATAAAATTACTATCTAGTAGTATATCTAATCTAAACCCAAATCCCTTGAGAAATGTCGTTGATTTGATTGCTTATAAGCAGAATATGTCGAATTTGTATTACTATGTGTGCCTCTCATATATTAAGCCTTAAAGCTTTCAAAATAGTTCAGAATCGAATTTTTAATTAGTTTTTGACTGGACATAATACGTATTTGCTAAAATTTTCAAAATTTTGTCTTTAAAGTAAAATTACAATGACAACGTCTTTACAAATATTTGCATGTAAAATGTGGAAATATAAAAAGTTTTTTTTGTATAGGTGATTTAAAATAAAACGTTGTGATTTTTTATATTTACTTACTTCATATTGTTTTTTGCAATTATTAAAAAATACAGAAAGTAAAACAATATTTAGATAAAAATTGTTTTAGTTATTTTGTAGGAGTAGAAAAATTTAATAAAAATTCGTTGAACATTTTGTTGGACATCAAAATTTATTGGTTTTAAAGGAGAAGTAGAGTAATATTTATATGTAGTCGAATTTAAAACAATATTTCTATCAGATTTCCTTAAGAATGCATAAAATTTGAGTAATAGTCATAGAAATTTGTAAACAATGAATGTAAATCTTTTGGTTAAAACAAATCCGTTAAGTTGATTTCCTGGCAAGCATACGATATTTAATGCATTTCAAAAATTTTCAATTTTTATATCTTCATTGCTGCACTTTTAGGAAAAGTGTCAAAATTTCATTTTAAAATTTTATTTAGTAAATTATAATATATATTATAATAATGTAATACAATGTTTAGAATGAATTATTTAATTAATAGTAAAATACAATATTATCTAACTAACCTGTCCAACACAAATGCATAACCGGGCCCGCATTGAACATACGGGGGTAAGGCAACTATTATGCGCAATGGGGTTAAAAATTTAATTGTAATACTAATTGGAAATGTAAATATAGTCGGGTTAACGATAAATGTACTTCCATTAATCAACCCTCTCACTAAGCAGATATAAATAGATAATAAATAGTATACTTAAGAGTTTATTATTTACTCTGGTCCCTATTGCCTATTTCGAAATAAACCGACAATAGTTGCAGTAGCATACATTGCCGGTTCTCTGTAATATACCATTCTTCTAATTATTGCTGCGTATTGCTAGGGATGATTTATGGAAGTAGATCTATCGTTTAATGGACTATACATTATTTTTCAAAATAGTTCTCTTGCTTCCACTTGGTTTATCGTTGCACAAGCTTCTTGAAGCCCTCAGAAAAGAAGGTTTTTGGAGCGAGCCAGGAATGCACTATTTTTTTCATTCCTTCACGCGAAGTAGATCTACGGGCCTCTTCAGAAATTCAACTTTGAAGTACTGGCTCATCCTTCGTATAGTCCTGACAATACCCCATCAAACTTGTTTGGTCCATTCAAATACCGCAAGTATGCATATTAGTATAAAACTGCCCAGGAAAAGTGACTTCATTATAAAGAAAAAGAAAAATACAATGGTACCTTGAGATATGAGTTTGATTCGTTCCATGAGCGGTCTCTTAACTCAATTAGCTTGTATCCATTATTACAGCTCTAATCCCGGAGTTTAGCTCGATTTTCAAACAACATGTTAGTCCAAGTTGTAGCTTTCATCTTAAGAACCTTCTATGTTAAGTCTCTCATATCACAAGGTTTCACTGTGCATTGGAATGATTAACGCGATTAAAAATATATAACAGTTAAAATTAAAAATGAAACAGATTATAATAGTTATTTACGTCATAAGGCAGGTAAGGCCGGTAGCACTAGCCTGCCAAATGACGTACAATATTTTTCACGTCGACGAATTATTTTTGCAAAATATTTAACAAAAATTAAAGTTTTATACTTAATCACGCAAATGACAAATAAATATTACTGAGAAGTAACTTAATTATTTCAAAGTTGGTATCATGTTGAGTATCACCTGACATAAAGTTTTTAGAAACGTCAAAATTAAAAGTTTGCAAAACGTAAAATATAATTATAAAATCAGTTAATTTTCAAAACATAATTCTTTACGTTGATGACAAACAATGATATGATATTGATAATGTTGATAATAGTTCCAAGCGGTTCAATTTTTAACTTAGAAATATGCAACCACGTATGCAACTAATCTGGAAACTTTTGAAATGAAAGGTTGGCTTCCTTATTTTACCTGCCTAAGCATTTTTAGTTTACCATTTTACCTGCCGCTAGACGGAGATAGAAACTTATGTAAACAAGGCGAATAAGGACGGAGGTATGTAAAACAATTTTATTGACGCCGTAATAAATCTAACGTAGGCCGGCCAGGCAGGGTCCAATATTCATTAATGCTTTAATGATTTTTCAAATCGTGTATTATTTTTTTCCAATATTGAAGTCCTCACACTGAAAAGCGCTCTAATTAATTTTATTTTCCGTACGATTTTTATTGGATTGTCATCGCCCACTTAACTCGCGCTTGAAACGAGGAAGTTTGGANATGACGATTTTGTGAACACTTTTATTGTTGTTGTTCTTGTTGCATTACATTATTATGTGGGGCTTTTTTAATACTTTAGAGATTTAGTTTAATCTAATTTAGTTAAAGAGCTGTAAGTACATACCTACGTTTATACTTAAACTTTTGAACTATTGTACATTTTTATTGAAACATCTTTTCTATTTCTATTTTTATATATCTATACGTGTAGATTATGTGTATGTGCCGCAACATTTTCATTTCCTGGAAATAGTCTAATGTTGATGTACTTCCATTAAAATATGCATGTCACTTGAAAACTACATTTTTATTAAAATATGTTTTTATATTTTACATTTAATACTAAAACTGAAATATTTTTAGTAAAAATGTTAAACCGTAAATATACTATAAATTAAATCTCTTAAAAACTTTATAAAATGATTTTAAAATAAAAATATATGTCTATTAAAATGATTAAAGAAAATACCAAACAAAAAGTGACAATAAATCAACAACGTTTAAATTATTCATTGGAAATTCATTAATATTCATCTCTTGTTGTTAAAAAGACATAATGTGGGAATTATAATGGCATAAAATCAGAAAAATAAAAACTAGCATGGGTTACATTTTTAATTACTACTTTAAAGTGTCCATTCTATTCTTGAATATTTTATTTAAGAGTTTTTGATTGATTGAATTGTTTAAACATTAATTAAAATCAGCATTATGCCAATTAAGAAGTTTTTTTCTAGGTAATCCGTTAAAAATGGAATAGAGGAAAATATGATAAAGAATTAATATAATTTAAATTATTTATTTTGTTGATTTATGAACTTTTTACTTGGTAAAACTTATTAATATTTAATAAGGAAAAAACCATGTATTTTTTCTTTATTAAATTTATTTTGTGCAATAATCCTACGTATTTTACGACCTAAACTTTAAAGTCTAACATTACCAAAATTTGACGCTAAATTTCACCTTTATAAGTAAATACAGATATGTGCCGGTAATTATTGATAAAGTTGAATTAAACGCTTGTCATCAAAAATATGAGAAGCAAACTCTTCAAGTTGCAGTAAACACAAAACAAGATTTTTTAAACGGATCACCAGAGAAGTGACAAATGATAGGACATCAGTTAATTAATAGTAAATGGTAGTCCCTTAAATTTAATATAATCTAATATAAAAAGTTATATAGACGTACTTTATTTTAATTTATTCTATTAATTTCAAAGTGTGATGTAAAGTTAGATTTGTTGTTGCAGAAATGTTTATATAAACCAGTGACTTTTTGGCTATATATAACATTTATTTATAAATGAGTTGGTTTTAGATAAAGGATCTACAAGGATTTTTTAAGTGGATTTACTATAAATAGAAGTTTTTCATTTTTCTTCTGTTAACTAACAAGCTTGTTTATGCTACTTTTCCAGTAACTAGCGTTCCCGACCACGCGCTGCTGTGGCTCAGTTCAACCATTGACTAAAGACCCTTATGCAATTGTTCGAATAATTGAAGCCACCGCTTTCAATTTTGCAATACATGTAAATGATAATTTATTGCATAAAGCCAACTTAAAATTTTCCCATTCTTTAAAAATAGAATTTGATGTATCGTTAACGTGATTCCACCGAATTTGATCTTAAGAATAATGTTAATTTCGAAATAAGATTACTACCGATTGGTAAAAGGTATTCACATAATTCAAAAAAGAAATTGCTTTGCAAAAATACGAAAATGCGCATTTTTGTACATTTTAATATTTTTGCCTTTACAGCAAGTAGTCGCGGTTAGAAGTGTACATTGTAAATATTACGTCCCTAAATGCCATTTTTACAAAATTTTAAATCTATTTTGAAAATTTTGAAAATGGACCGATTGTGCATTCATGCAAAGATTATTCCTTTTTGCATAAGTAAATACCGTTTACCATTTGGCTGTAATCTTTGGTCGAAATTAACATTGTTTCTTATGGGAGTGCAAACCCAGTCAAGTTTGGGTGGAATCGTCTCACTCTTAGAAAGTGACAATGTTTTTAAAATGTTAAAGTGAAAACACTACTCGGCTGTGTTCTACTGTGGGTATGGAAAATATGCACATAAATATTTCAATGCAATGTTATATCAAACTTTCAAAGTAATCTAAAAAGAACTTTTGAAGATTAGTTTGTTTCAATTTTTTCTTATATAGATATAGATTTTAAAATTAGCGTTAAATTTGACTCAATTTTTGAACGGACAGTCTGAATTGAAATTCATTGTCCATAATTGAGAGAGTCCGCCCACTTTGCCTAAAAAGTGTTATATAACTTACATAAAAAGGATTCGAATATTCAATAAAAATTGGCGGAAAATTTATAAAATAAGCTCCTGGTAAAACAAATTAAGTTTTAGACGTGAAGTGACCGAGATTTTAAAGGTTAACATGGACCTGCATTCAAAACCGAGTAACAACAAATGTTTAAAGTATCTAAAGAATTTAAATTTTTAATTTAGTTGGTGCACTGCAAGTATGGCCGGTCCGTCGCTAACGTTTTAAAAAATGAAAATGTTAAAACAGCATCAGACGCATCACGATCGTAATTTCGCATTTAGCTTCTATACCAATTTGCAGATGAACTTCAAAATAAATCATTCCGCAGCGCAACCCCTTCGCAGATTAAAATTGCTACTCCAATTAATTAATTGCCAAGTATGTATATATATATTTAATATATATAAGTAATATTTTTCGCCGCCTGCCAGCGTGAATAAATAAATACCTACGTCGATCTGCAACGTTTCGCACGCAGCGCAAATTAAGAGATTGCGACCGCCGGGCGAGGGCGGTGTGCTGAAAAAAATAGCGGCACGCGGGTTGATGATGCAATTAGTCATCCAAGCTGCATCATTGTGTGTCGCCCATACTATTCGTATTAATCAATTTTTTCAAGATAATTTCTATTGTTTTCCGCGCTCGCTAAATGTAAGACAAATTGTTGAAAAATGCCGCGCTCGTGGAATTCGTTCGCTTATTTTTACTATTTATCAATCTCGACAAGATAATTATTGCATGGAATGATGAATAAAAACATGATATTTCTTTCTGCTGTGCATAATTAGTAAATGGCCACATTTCAATAAAGATGTTGCTCTTTTTTTTCGTTAAAAAGAACCGTTGTTGGAAAGTAATTTTTGATAGAATCGTAGCTTAACAAATAATATGTTGTTGTATATAG
>JARJDW010009043.1:0-18677 GCA_030264715.1 Adinopsis sp. GC000173
TGTAATGAGAGTAACACAGTGCGTGCAACGAAAATGTAATTGCTTAGGCATATGTTACATATATGTATTTATAACAAAATGAATTACGAGATGATAAGTAATATAAGTTGTGATCTTCCAAAACTTGTCACCCCTCAAAATATTAGGTTTGTTTTTTATTCCACTGAACATGAACATATGTTCATGAACATGAACTTAGGTGCATGAACATGTTTCCTCTATGTGCCGTTGGTGCAGTGTGGCGCCGTGATAGTTGACACTTGTTCACAGAATATATAAATGATATAGAACAGCAATGCATAGACAATCTTAAATTTGGCAACCATTCAAATGACAGATACTGCATATGTGTAAAAAGCTGCATCTATTCTCGAATGTGTGCACAATGTTCATGAACATAGCTGAACTTTGCAAAAATGAGGGGAATAAAGAACACGGTGCAAACTATCAAAGCTGTCAAATTTGTGTGCACGGGGAATAAAAAACAGATAAACTGCACAAATTGTGCATGTTCATGAACATTTTGGAATAAAAAACAAACCTATTATATCACAGGATTCTTCACGTAGACGGAAACCCTGAATAGTAACCACTTAGATAAAAAATATTACGTTAAACTTAAATAATGTACATAGTTTAACATAAATATTCATAAATTAATAAAAAATGTAATTAATTAAATTTAATTTTCAAATAATTAAATAATTATATTCTATTTTTGGAATTGTGAGAGGTCATAAAATATAGATTAATATTTAATAAGTAATTAATGAATAAAAATGTGATATTTTGCAGCGCTCGTTTCATGCCGCCTCCTAAAAGAAGAATTTATATTATAATTAAAGGCAATAAATATTTATTTTACACTCGATTGAACAAAACATATATTTTTGCAGGAAATTATGTCTTTACGCTACATTACTTTGACGTTAACAAAATTAAATATTGGTAAAAATACGAAAAGTACGACGCGTATCGTTTTTTTTTTAATTATTTAATTAATATCTACTGCGTCAATAAATAAAGCGTTCAATCGATGCAAACGCATACATATAGTATATACAGTCGGCTGCGTGTTAATTGCTTTAAAACAATTTAAAAAACGTAGATTTATTTGCGATTTTCATATTAAATTTGCGTTGTTAATAAATAATGAGAAAGTACACTTGGAATCCTTTTGATTCGTTATCGCAAATATAAAAAATGCCTGCATTATAAATTATGACAAAGAGAAAAGTATAAAAAAACGTACGTAGTCGGTAGTATAAAAAAATGCATTTCACTGGTGACTGAAGAAAAAAGTATCCTCTTTTAGCATTCATATAATTTTTTCTAAAGATTTTTGTTTGCTTTGATGTGGGGATAGCTTATGTTTCATATATGCTCATATAGCAGGTTGGGAAAGCGAGTGTAAAGTGTCAAATACAGCTTGTTTGTTTTCTGAATTTCAATTCTCTTTTTGCACATTGTATAAAGTCGCTTTAGTGTTGAGACTCATGGTCCGGAATTTGACTTTAAAATGAATGGTAGTTTACTACTGTTGGAAGACAACACACACACAAAAAGAACGACGAGGAGAAGAATGAAAAACTCGTCGTTTGTTTTATTATTTTCTCTCAACAAGAACTAAGATAAAAAAATACCAACAACAACAATAAAAATAAAACAAAAATATAAATACCCGAGCATTTTTATTTTTCCAGCAAGAAACATCAAATAAATGTGCATCCTCTTATAGTAATACTTTAAATGAATTTCATCAGCACACATATAACTACATAAATAAATTTTCAGCGGCGGAGAAATATACGTGAACGCTTCAAAAATTTATAGTCAGCCACACTTTTTGAAAAGCGTCATAAAAATTGCAATTAATTATTCTATTTGACAATTTTTTTGTATTTCTGCTAAATACGTTTTTGTTTGCATACAATTTTTACTTTGTTTCGTTTGTTGAACAAACAATTTATAAAATAATTGCCAATTTAAGGAATGAAATCGAGCATTTAATTCAACAATGGCAATACTTTACAAAATATAATTTATGTAACGAAAATTAAATTTAAATCTAACGACAAAACATAATCCACAATTCCTTTTTCATTTGAATAATTAAACTCAGTTGGAGGCAACGCATTTCACCGAGGAGATGTAATGAGTTGAAAAAAAAAACACACACAACGCAACCAAAATTGCAGCCCCACAATTATTCGGTTTTCAGCATACACACACGTAATAAAAAACAATAAAATAACTAGGTATTATAAATTAATTAAAGCGCGAGCGATCGCGCGTCGTCGCTGCTGAAATGTTGAAATTAATTATTTTTTCAATTAAGTTTTTCACTCATTCAACTTTAAATAATATATATTAAGCAACAAAATTTAATTTAGTTTTTAATTAATTTCACTACTTTTAATCTTTTAATATAAGGTTTCACTTCTTTCAAATAAAATTTAACATTTAAATTACATCTTGCTGCTGTAAACATTCAGGCATACTTGAAATACCTAATATTTAATTTTTAATCCCGCCAATTAAATAAATAAAATAAAATATGCTTTTGTAGCAATAATAAATATATACAATAGAATCTAACTTTTTCGACACCTCTATTTTCGGATGATCCTCAATAGTGTGCGCTAATACTTAGACGGATTTGTGATTTTTTAGTCCAATTTATTATTATGCGTTACTTTTTGTAACAATATTTTCTTATACAGTAGAACCTAACTTAACCGACACCTCAATTTACCGGATTATCCTCAATAGTGCGCTGAAAGTTTAGAGGGACATTTGCACTATGACCTTCCTGATTTGATTATGCGATGCTGAAGTGTGCATTTTTAGTTCTTTTTCTTTCCCATTTATTATTATGATTTATTTTTTAACCTTTTCTTAGATTATATTATACATCTGTCATAGATAAGTATTCGTGCTAGAAGTGATGGTTTTGAAATAGTAATAAACGTTTAATTTAACGAATTAAATTTTTGAAATAAAACATGCTGTTGTAACAATATTTTCATATATATGTATAGGAACTTAAGTTAACCGTCACCTCTATTTACTGGATTATCCCCAATACAGCGTTGCACGTTATGCGAAGTTGCACTATGACCTCCTTGATTTGTTTATGCGACGCTACAGTGTGTATTTTAGTATTTTATTCATTTCCGTCTATTTCTGTGTATTTTCTGGTCATTGCAATAAGTCATCCCAGAAATAGTATAAATTTAAAATAAAAGAAGAATACAAAAAGTAACATTAATTATTATCATTTACCCGTTAAAAAGGGAATAAATTTGGCTGTGTTAGATTTTGCGACTGGAAATATTTAAGAATAAATATTTTCTACGATTAGTTTAAATTTTTAAGATATAATAGTAGCCAGAACACTAAATGAATGTGATATCTCAAAAGGGCATCAACGCAGCTTTTATGAAACGTACTATGTAAGTACTTTCTCCCAAAATAAACAAAACATTACCGATCTAGAGGGGCTAATATTATAAATTCATATTTACTACCATTAGACATCCACCAGTCACAATAAAATTGATCGAAAAACGCCACCGCTTGCTTTCCTTTGGGCTATCCTGCAACACAAAAATTAGAATCAATTAAGCATTTTTTTATTACTTTCGAAATCAATTGATTTAAAACAGTTTTTATGAATCTTGCTATGTACTTTCTCCCAAAATAAAAAGAACATTACCGATCCAGAGGTGCTAATATTATAAATTCATATTTACTACCATTAGACATCCACCGGTCACAATAAAATTGATGTGTTTGAGTTTTGTTGGAAAATCTGGTGCCAAGTATCGAAAAACCCCACTGTTTGCTTTCCATTGGGCTACCCTGCAACACAAAAATTAGAATCAGTTAAGCATTTTTTATTATTTTCGAAATCAATTGATTCAAAACAGTTTTTAAGAATCCTCATATTGCAGAATTCCATTTCTCTGTTGCTTTTAATAAATTTTAATATCTAAATAATCTTGTTGTAAACATTGAGACACTTGAAATAACATTTAATTCTTAATTTAGCAAATTAAATTAAAAACCAGTTAAATGAAAAAGAATGCCGTAACAATATAATATAAATTGAGCTGAGAGAGGATGCTTAAAATAAGCGGAATATTTAAAATAATATATATTAAAATCCTAAAGAATATAAAACGGCTAATAAAAACATTCATAAAATTTTATTTAAAAGCCTGGAATTTTTAAAGCAAAAAAATGTATTAAAAAGACAATCTCAAAGATATACAATAACAGAAAAACGTAATAAGGCTCAGACGCACCTCAAATTTCATTCGTTGTAATTATCCATTCACCCAAAAAAAAATTGAGCACATTTTTTAAAATGCGCCTTTAATTAATTTATATACCATATAAAAATTAATCTTAACACGTAAAAAATTACGTTTTAGTTATTCAATCAATATAACTCGCTTAATAATTACATTTTCTGAGCTCATTTGAAATTAAATAGATGAATGTTATCTAATAACTCAACGTCTTCAATTTATTTTGTATTCCCCAAAATCTATTTGATATTTTCATAGAAAAAAATACATGTCGAAGCCATGCATTCTGCAATAATAATAATTGCAAAAAGCCCCATTTGGCAATAAATATTAAATAACAATAATTAAAAATAAATTAAATTTGATGCGATGCATGAAAATGTATAGATAATCGCCGAATTTAAAATAATTAATGTAATTCTCGATTATAAATATATGTATTAATGTACAAACCGGAAATATAAAATGAAATGAATTTTGTTATATTATTCGCGCTAACCTTCCACCAACGAGTTAACACATTTAAAAAGTTCTTGCTGCTTATTTAAAGTTGGAGCGGTGTCAATGGGAGAGCCGCAGAACAAAAGCGTCGTCCAACACACATACATACTCACTGGATAAAAATACAAGCGACGACTTAAAGTGCAAGATTGCTATTTATAAAAATGAAAACGATCCCATTTTCTACGATAACTTTTATGATAATTTTTCCTAGGTATTACTTTTTGATGAATATTATATTAGTTGGAGAGCTCTGATAGTTGCAGAATGTAATTTCTCTTTGCATTTTTGAAGGCGGCCGCCTTAATAATAAATACGAAACGAAAAATCTTGCTCTAAAAAGGAATAAATTTAAAATTTCTATAAATATTAACGATTATTTGATATTATATACAGGATGCGACAAACATACAATCTATAGTAATATATAAATTTACATAAATAAAATGATAAAAATAGTATTTTTAGCTAGAATTTTTCTTATTAGAAAACAATAATTCTATTCTATCCAAGGAAACTGTCTACACAAAGACCTGTATATACGAGTCAATTGTAAAATAGCACTTGCCTACCAAATGACGTACAATATTTTTCATGTCGGCGAATTATTTTTGCAAAATATTGAAGAAAAATGAAACGTTTTATACTTAATGACACTAATGGCAAGTAAATATTACTGAGAAGTAGGTTTATTATTTAAAAGTTGGTAATCATGATCAGCATCACCAACCATAAAAATTTAAGAAACGTCATAAATAAAATAGGTTCAACCGGTTCAATACTCAACTTAAAAGTATGCAACCACATACGCAACTAATCTGGGTACTGAATCAAAGGTTGGCAATTCTGTACTATATCTCCTAACCTCCTAATCCTAGAGACAGATGTAAACAAGCAAAGAAAAGGACGAAGGTATGCAAATTGAATTGATAAATTAACTATTTTTAAAAATGCATAATGCATTTTTGTCTTTAAAAGCAGTTCCTTAAAGTACTCTTTATTTTATCTAAGAAAATTTGTTGTACTTGATTAGTTTTTTTGCAAATGTGAGTACTATTTCTGTTTCACCACGTCAAGTAACTTTATTGTTAATGTTAAATTGTATACGCAGCAAAACTTAAATTAAATTGGTAAATTACCAAACTTTAAATAGGTATGTATAATACAATATTTTTTTACTAATACTAAAGCGGTTGTTAATGCGTACAACTACACATTAAACAACACAACATTTTCCCCAAGTGTCAATTTCTAACATAAATAGCAAATTACAGTTTGATATCGACTTTGAATCTAATTATGGGTGTAGTTTATATATTGCTATACATAGTTAAACTCGAATTTAATTAGTTAAAAACCACAAATGATATTAAAAATGTATGTATAGATGTCTATTACAAAATTTTAATGCCTTATGTGTGTGTGTTGTATTTTTTTTCTTTTTGGGTTTAATAATTATAATAGCATTGATATCAGATTTTGTGCCGGCGTGCATATTTAAAATAACTGTTTAATTAATGAATATTCCGGGGCTAGTATTTGCGTTGTAAAGCCACTCATCTGATTATTCCATCTTATCCGATAATTTATGTTGATGGACCAAGTTTAAATCAATCATAAAAAAGCATACATAGGTAGAGCCGCACAAACACGTTATAAACTCGTTTAGCTTCAAAAATATAATTTTGCAAATGAAATTTTTTACATGACATGAAAAATATTAGCTTGCATGACCGAAATTAAAAACGATTGCCATAAAGACCTAATCAGTTTCTTATATATATGATTTATTTTTAATACACAAACAAAACTCACATGCAACAAATTTATTTCCATTTAATTTCCAGCCGATTTTATTTTATTTTCATTTTCGGAGCGCGCTGGCATACATATACGAACACGATTTTCACATTATTTTTCATCAATTTTATTGTCAAAGAGTATATTATTTCGGCGATTTTAGTTCGCGATAAAAAAAATGTACATTTTCCTATAAAAGTAATGATACAATATAAAATTACTCTTTTTTTTAATCAAAATGCATTTTTACGTTCAAGTACTTAAGATTTTCGCATTTGATTGTAAATTATTGCACCAAGTAGGAAATCAATCTTGTGCGAAAGAGAAAAAAATAAGTAATGTTTATTTTTATTACGCCGGTCATTAATTTTGTTTAACGCGTTTAATGTATCACATTTTGACCTTTTATAATTGCAATAATTATTTTAAAACTTGCTATTATCCCCAGCGAGAATCTAAATTTATGCATATATGTAAAATATCTTTCTCAAAGTTTTATTTTTTAGGTAAAATGGTAAATAATCAGCTGAAAAGTTTGAAGGTGATCACTTTATAATTCGACCACGATCATATGCGCGCATACACAAATATTTTAGGTCAAGTTTAGTTAATATACACAACTTTTGGGATTTGTACTTAATAATGAACGTAAATATGTTTTTAATAATATATTACCCTACAACGTATATTAATTAGAAAATGTTTGGTGACTTAGTATAGCATATTTTTGTTGCGAGTAGCCTATAAAAAAAACAACAATTCTCAATCCAAATTAGAGAAAAACGTTCAACGACTAAAAAAAACGACAAAACTGAAAAATCATCCGAAAATCAACGGCTAAAACATTGATAAAAAAATTGTCAACATCTAATTTCTAAAAACCATCAAGTGACTAAAATGTTCCAACCACTAACAAAGATGTTTAACGTAAATATGTTTTTAATAATATATCTACAACGTATATTAATTAGAAAATGTTTGGTGACTTAGTATAGCATATATGTTTGTTGCGAGTAGCCTATAAAACAGAAATTCTTAATCCAAATTACAGAAAAACGTTCAACGACTAAAATAAACGACAAGAAAACACCAAAACTGTTACAAACGACATGTTACTGAAAAATCATCTAAAGATCAACGGCTAAAACATTGATAAAAACATTGCCAACATCTAATTTCTAAAAACCATCAAGTGACTAAAATGTTCCAACCACTAACAAAGATGTTTAACGTAAATATGTTTTTAAGAATATATTACCTACAACGTACATATTAAATAGAAAATGTTTGGTAACTTAGTAGCATATATTTTAGTGGCGAATGACCAGTAAAATAGAAATTTGCAATCTCTTTTTATTTCATTTTCTTCTTCATAACAACGTTAAATGACTAAATAAACTTTTACTATCTAAAATCCGTCCAACAATCCAAGGAATATTACTTAATATTAATGAAATTAATTGCTTAACCTGGTTTAGAATATTTGAAAATACAAAATTAAAAAATTTAAACAAAATTTAATTGTAAATGATATGTTTTGGTAACAAAGCAATACAATTAAATTATAAAAGTTGTAAAAAATAAATCGGGTAAAAATGTGTCAATAATTCACAATTTAACGATATGTAAATGTAATACCATGAATATTTTTATATAGATATTGTTAATAAAACGATTCTGTATAATTAAACTTAAAGCAGAATTGGTATATTTGAGTCTATATAAAACACAATACGTACGATTGTACTAAAAAGTTATAACTAAGTTGTAAAAAGGAAATCTATGAATAAATCAAATTTAATTTGCAAATAAATTTACATAGATATTATTAAAAACCGTTAAGCACTCATATTTTGTCATTGTATGACCTCTTAATGATACGATTATGAAACTATGTATTTAACGTAAATTAATTATTAACGTTAAACGAGGATTAGAATATTTGAGTATATGAAGTATAATATCAGAAAATTTAAATATATATTGGTTATAAAATATTACAATTACACTGTACTTAAATTAAAAAGTGATACCCAAGTTGTTAACATTAAAAATTAAAATTAAAATTAATTTTGTGAATAATTTGAGATAGATATTATTAAAAATAGTGAAGCACCCATATCTTGTCGCGCTGTATGCGCGCTTAATGGAACGATTTTGAAACTAGATTTATGTATTTAACGTACATACGTCATTAAAGTTAAGTAATGATTAGATTATTTCACATTTGATACGTACAACATAATCAAAACGTCATAAAATTGTCATTTCTGCAATAATCTAACACAGCAATTAATTTATCACAATGTAGAAGTGTGACATAAAACTAGGTTTTATGTAAAATGTAGTTAAAAGCAACACACACACACACATAGAACTTGGAAATTTTCATTACTGATACTAATATTTCGCATATCATATTTATCATCAACGATATTCAGTTTATATATAACATTAGAATAAAGTAAGCGTGCGTTACTTTAATGAATAGAGAGATGAGAATTATATTCCCTTCAAATGTGTAATTACTATTATTATTGTTATTTCACCTGATAAATAACAGTTTATAAAATATATTCAACACTTTTAACACATACAAAGTCTATATTTAAAAAAATCGATTCAATTTTTATTTGTAACTATGTATAGTGTTTCATTGTATGTTTTTTACACAAATTCACTAAAATTCGCTTGTCCATAATTTACGCTTCTGTTTGAAGTTAAAAATATTTATTTATTATAATTTAATAGCTTTCTGTCAAGTATTATATCACTCCACAGTTAAATTAATTACAATTATTAATGAAGCACCCTGTATGTGCAACGAAAGAATGCAATAAGAGCATCGAATATCAGTTTTAAAAACAAAAAAACTGACACTTGGGAATTTGTATCAAGAATGAAATAGTTTTTGGGTGCTATGAAACTACATTTTAGATTTTGCGCATTTTTCAGCGATAGCTGCACCATTGCTAGTGGTAGGAACTATCTAGTCACTTGGTGGTTTCTAGATATTAGATGTTGACAATGTTTTTATTGGACAATTTTTAAGCGACGTTTTTATCAATTTTTTAGTCTTCGGACGATTTTTCAGTCCCAGATTATTTTTTTAGTCGTTGAACAAACGTTTTTACCTTAAATACACATATAAATTTAGTTTCACAATCATATAACGACACGATATAAGTGCTTCAATATTTTTTTTATAATGTCTATCTAAAATTATTCATAGAATTAAATTTACATATCGTTAAATTGTAAATTATCGACACACTTTTGCCCGATTTATTTTTTACAACTTTTATGATTTAATTGTATTGTTTTATTGCCAAAACATTTATCATTTACAATCAAATTTTATTTGAATTTTATGACATTTTGCATTTTATAGAGTCAAATGTTTACATTTGAATTCATCAATAAATTTTCCCGCATAAATTTGCTTTGTTTAGAAAATCTTTTAAATATTAAGTTATGGAAAACTATTCGGTATGCTTCTAATAATCGCCAACATTCGAACAAGATGTCGAATAAATATTAGATAAATTGTTTTAGCATCGATATAGCGAATAAAATATTACTTCTATGATTGGTTTCATAAAAAGTGATAAACGAATTTTAATAAGAAATTCGATGGCAGGCCCATGAAGCTGTCACAAAGCGTCTCTGAAAATACTATCTATTGCATCTACATCACAACAGCACGTCATGTTTGAAGATAATTATTCAAAATTATTTTTTATATACATAATTCAAGTTTTAATTCAATTATTACATTCCATTACCCGTTATGGATATTAAAAATTATTGGAATTATTTGTATGTTTGTTTGTTGGCGATTAATTTGCAACTAATTAATTTGTTAATCTGCTAATTAACAAATTAAATTAAATATAAAATGTTTTAATCAGTGCGCTGTAAATGTTATTACATACTATATAGCAAAACATGACAATTATCCAAAACGATTTCTAATTAAAAATTTATTGCAATTCCTGGTTTACTTATTTAAATTTATTATATTAAAACTATTACAACAATAATAAATATAAAATTTACGATGCATTTAAATACATATGTTGCTATAATTTATTAGCCAAACATTTTTTACATAGCTGATAAGTAAATCATTTTATTGAGATTAATTGTTTAATAAAATTTTATAGCAATGTTGCTCAAACCGCTGCGTATAAGGTAAAGGTGTGGATCAGGTCACTATTACTAATACAATGAATTAGTGACATGATTTCAAAAATTCAAAAAGTGTTGGAAATTTCTAATAATAAATTTCTTCTTTTTTTAACTGTTTGGAGCTGCAAAAAATAGAAATGCGATTTAGATGTTCTTTATGGTATTTCTATAATCTTATGATCAATAATACAAAAACTCTTCACACTTTAAAAAATGATTATGAATTATCCCTAGTATCAATATTTTTAGTTTTAAAAAATGAGATTATATTTGCTTTACTCACGTTGTGAACTATTACCTATTTAATTATAGAAGTAATAAATATATTTGATAACTTTATTAGTTTACTATAAAAATTGCTGGTTTATAATCTTAATCATTAGGTAATAAATGTATTTCAACACTTCTGTCATCATCGCAATAAAAATGTGCCAAAATGCATGATGTGTAATTGTTCAATCATGAATGGTATATTATTAATTTTTCATTGCTTCAAACATGTTCTTCTTCAACCTTAAAATATGTAAAACTGTTTATGTAAAATCATTTAACGCAAAGATGTGACCAAAAGAATTTGATTTACATATTGTAGGTCTAATTGTAACAAACTAATCTAGTGTTGAAATTTTATATTTAATAGAATTTTTAATTTTCGATTGTACATTATTATAAATGCACCTTTAGAAAGAATAGTAGAATGTAGGTGCATTTTAGATTGATAAAAATATGTAGGTATTTCATATAAAATTATTCAATTATTTTAATGCTGTATATTATTTAAACTATTGTATAGTTGCTGTTTTCATTTATCAAACTTTGTTTTAAATTTTATTTAAGCAAATTAAGTGTTTCCTTATTATTATAACTTGAAATTATTGTTATGGTTAGTAAACTTTTAACGATGTCGTGTTTACGATGAAATGTAAATGGACGTAGTTCGGACTTCAATGAAATTTGAATTTCCATCTTCTCTATGTGTGGTGGAAATTAACATTAGTTAGTTAGGTGTACAACATTATTTAGATTATTCTGTTGAAATAATAAAATATTTTTCATAGTTGCAATTTAAATTACTTATTATTCTATTATTAAAAGTTCTAATTAACATAATAAAGACATTTTTCGAATAATTTTTCATTTGATGTAAATAAATGCGCGCTAAATAATAACTCTTTTAAAGTGAAATTAAAAAAAATGTAGTAAATTTCCTCAAACCGCAACACGCTCGCATAGTTATTTAACTAGAAAAAATTCGTATTTTGAGAATAAATGCGAACATGTTTCAACACTTTGCATTCATTATTGTTGTTTTTTACCACTACTGCAAAACTTAAAAGTTGAAAAATATATGAAATTAGCAGATGAATGAATTAGTTGGAAGGCTCATTAAATGTGTGGGTTGGTTTAGTAGTATGAAATGGGAAATAAAATGCAGCTATTTTATATAGAAGGTAGGTATGGCTTAAAATAAAAATGAATTTTAATTGTAAAAAACAGGTTAAAGTTACTATGTTGTAGCGATAATGAATTCTATTCTTCATATTTGTTAATAAGAATTAGCTGAAAAGTTAATTAAATGGGTTGATTTAGCAATAAAATATATAGAAAAAAAGGCAGTTATTTTATAGTATAATAGACATGATTAGAATAAAATTTATTTAATCATAAATAAGCTAAACAATTATTGTAAAATCAACACAACAACAAAATTATGCTACTAATAATTACTGCTAGATAAAATTGCTTGTTAAAACTGCTGATATTAACAATCTCATAATATGCAGTTATTTATATCTTTAAACTTTCCAAAGTTATTTTTACAAATCTTAAGTTGAAATTTTTTTTTTTTAAATTGTAAATGAATGGATTAGTTGACTTAATTAAATGGGTTTGGTTTAGCGATATAATAATATAGAATAAAATGCAGTTATTTTATAGTATAATAGACATGATTAAAATAAAATTAATTTAATCATAAATAAGCTAAACAATTATTGTAAAATCAACACAACAACAAAATTATGCTACTAATAATTACGGCTAGATAAAATTGCTTGATTAAACAGCTGATATTAACAGGGTTCAATTAAAAAACATATTTATTTATTTTAAAATTTCTAGCAATTTATTGATTATGACTTGGATAATTTTAATTAAAATTTACCATTTATAATCATTGTGAATGTTATTTTAATTTCTCATAATATGCAGTTTTTTATATCTTTAAACTTTCCAAAGTTATTTTTACACATCTTAAGTTGAAAAAAAAATTTAAAAATTGTAAATGAATGGATTAGTTAAAAAGTTAATTAAATGGGTTTGGTTTAGCGATATAATAATGTAGAATAAAATGCAGTTATTTTATAGTAGTAGATATGATTAAAATAAAAAGAGTTTAATTATAAGAGACAAGCTAATAAACTATTTTAACAGCTCCAATTAGATAGCATTGGAGCAACGGGAGTAATTCCAGCTATAATTAACATCTTTCAGTTATGGCTTTTATTAGTTGAATCAAAAAAGTAAAATAATATCGTTGAGAGAGAGCAGTGTGCTGAAAAGTAGTGTTAGATAAACGTAGAAAATAGTCAATAAAAGTGAGTGTGTACGCGTAATATGTGGGAAGTTATTTATCGTATGTATGGGTACGTACGGAACGAACGAACGACGTGTTATCTATAATATGCGTGCTCAATGGTTACATTAGAATATCAAGATAAATTCGGCTTCCATTTTCGTTATGATATACTAGGTGGCATCTGTTTAGTGAATTAGCAAGTCTAATGACGATTGTAATATTAAATTTTGGATGAACAAAACATGCATTATTAAAGTTTGAATTTATATATAAGTTGTAGGTATTGTTTACGGAAGTTAAGAAAGTAGTTTCGGAAGTGGTTGGGGGAGGAGGGAAGATCCACAATCATTTTGGTGCGCTTACAATACAAGTATTAGATTAGCAGCACAGAAAGTACGTTTGAATTTAAAGTAGCCTTTACCAGAAGAACTGAATTAGACTATGTCAGTCTAACTGGCTGGATGGTGCGCTTTCGTATTTCTTTCTCTTCTCATACATTTTTTTCTTCTTCTTCTTCTACGAGTACAAGCCTCATTCAATTACTCCAATTCAATTCTATACTTTTCTGAAAGATAAGTGCTAAGTTGAAACCTTATTATATTAACTTGTATTTACTTTATATCTATTTTGGTATAGCTATCTAATCACAAAAGTATTGCTTTTCTTCTTAATACAATTTATGGCTTTAATAAATAATTTACAAGTTTAACAGACAATTTTATCTAATTTACGCCGTACATTTTTATTTAACACGTTTCACAAATAAATTTTTACAGCTTGCACTCTTTTTAAATTAAATTTCAAAAATGATATAACTACTCTCTATAGTATTTTTGTTACAAACCATTCTTTATTTATTATTTCAAAACACACACCCACTATATTTTATTAAATAAAAATAATATTTTGTTTGGAGGCAACACCAAAATCAAATTTAATAAAATAATCTATTTTAATATTTATTCGTCATAGTCATATACAATAAAAGAGCTTATTGAAAAATCAATGATCATTAACGGCTTCATTTTATGTGATGTTGATTACATTCATTATAAACAAATAAATCTAACATTTAAAGCCATTAAAATTTATAGATAATTTAATTAGAAATGATGAATGTTAATAATTGTGTTGGTTTATGAATGGAAATGGAATGGAAAAAAGACACATACACAGAAGAAACAAATACATATATATAGTATGTAGGAATCTAGGTTGTGCGAGGCAAAATATGACTGCATTTATTAATGCAATAAATCAAACGTGAAATAAAAACATAAACAATAAACTATTGCAATTTTTCCTATAATCAAATAATTCACTCTAAAATATTTTTTATTAAACACTATTTATTTTATACAATACGGCAACATGTTCCATCGCGCTGTTTTATTAACAATAAATTATTGCTTTTATGTGTACATATTAACGTCTTGGCAAAAATTTATTTTCATCACTCAATTAAAGGACTTTATTATTTTTATAAATCATATTGAGGGCAGGTCAAACTTGGAAAAAATCTCTTTGATGGATTTTTAAATAGAAGGCGGACAATTTATTAATTTGTGTTTAATAAAAAAAATGGGTATTTTTAAAATTAACTAGTCGATTTTAAACAAGATTTGGAAATTTTTAATGACATTTGGCATTTTAAATAATTTATCATATTTATCTATAGATGATTTAGATTTAGACTATTATAAAATATTAAAATAATAAGCGAATCAGACTTAATTTCATTAAACTAAAAAACACAGTTTATTTAACAACAAAAATAGAAATTTATGCTGACTTTTGATATTCTCACAAATTTGCCATCTTTGTTAAAGATGAATGAAACTATTAAAAATATTAATCTTGTAAATAAACCGTTTAATAAATTTTACTAAATTGATATTACATAAATTCTAGATTTTTTCTGGAAGCCAATATATAGATGTGCTTAAACTAAGTTTAGAAATAGTGGTTAACCGATATTAAGTTTATTTAAACAGTATTTATGGGAATGCAAAAGTGCTTTTAATTTAACTAGTCTATTTACAGGCTTGTGAGGATATTTAATATTTTAATTTAGTTATCATTGTTTTCTCTAAAATTCAATTTAGATATGTACACTAATTTTAAATTAGCTTAATTAAACCACGATTAAAAAAAGATATTTATAAATCACCTTCGTATTTATAATAATGCAAGATTTAAAATTGTTCATCTCATTTACTAACTTTAAAATAATATGAAACATTTTTGCAACTTACGCTTATATTAATGCGAAACAATTTTATGCCTACCAATTTCAAACCGCCGGCTTGAGGTGAACGAAAGTTATAAAGTTTAAATCTAGATGGAATTTGAATTTAATATATACTTAACATATAAATAAATCTAAAAAGTTAACTTCTTCTTCTTCTTCTTCTTAACTCGGCGCGGCTGAAAGCAAGCAGGAATTTTATTGTCGTATTATGTATGAATAAATTTTTGCGACGCGTAAAACAAGTGGAAAATCATAGGTAATTTGAATGAAATTGCATAGTGTTATCTTAGCAAAAACCCATAATCAATTTCGAAACTAATATGAATGTCAATTATTTTGAAATTGTAATAGCAAATATTTATAGCTGTAATCAATCAATGCAGCATTTCATGTTTAATTAACTTTTATTACAGCCATTGAAACTTTCAAAAATAATTTGTTCGGCAATAAAAAGCATATTAATAAAATGTGATAGAATGTTATATTATATTGTGCGCTGCAAACATATTATTAGTTTATATCCAAATACAAAGTTAAATTAATTAAATATTATATTTTGATGTTAATAATTTTAATTAACAATCCACTATTCTCCGCATAGAATTTCAAACTTGATGCAAAATTAGTTTTATTTTTATGTTAAATGAAAAGTTTAGCAATTGTAAAAAATATGAAATGCGCATTTTCATGGAAAGCGTTTTTTGCTGCGTTTAAAATAATGTTTTTTGCATAAGAACATTGTAAACGTTAAGAAGTAGAAAAGTAGAAAAATTAACTCGATTTAAAGCTCTCATAACTCTTATGTAACTACTTCCATAGAGAAAGAAAGTTTCACTAAATATATCATTTTTTAAATACTGTTTCAAACAAAAAAAAACAACCATGAAGCACTGCATCTTTAATCTTATTTACTAAATCCTACATATTACATCTACTTAGAAGCCTTTTTTTTATTGTCAAACCATTCACGCATTCAACGTTTCAGCAAATTATAATTACAACAACACTTGATATTATAATGTAGGTGGAAGATAATGATCGTCACAACAACAAACAATTTGTTACAATAATCTGCAGTTCGTATTATGTATAATAGTTCAAAGATACTATCAATTTACAATAGGCTGATACATTACTAAAAAATTCGCACTAATTCAAATATACATGTATCTATTGCAATAGAATTAATGCCAAGAATATTTCGGAAAATGTATTAGCAATTAAAAACTGTGTATAAAGTTTTGAAAAAATAGAAATACAAAGATACATTTTATAATTTCTAAATTTGTAATTATTTTAAATCAATTTTTTAATCAAAATTTTTTTTTTTTTTAATTTATAACAGTTTTATTATTTTTGAAGAAATCACATGAATTATTTTGTACATACTTTGTTTAAAAAAACTGTTAAGTTTTAGAATTTTGTTATGAAATAGTCGCAAAAATCTTAGTATATTTAAAAATGATTTAAATTGTTAATAGTTTTGATAGAATTTTTAAAATCGCGATACATTTTTTAAATATATTATAAATTTCTTATTGCTATGCAAACAAAGATTTAATAATTTTTAAATTTGTAATTATTTTAAAGCAATGTCTTAATTCTAGTTAAATTTTTTAAGAAATTTTTAGAACAGTTTCACTTCTTTTTAAAGAAATCAGATAAATTCTTATATACGTTGTTTTAAAAAATGTTGAAATTAGAGACTTTGTTAAAAAATAGTCAAAAGCTCTAAATATATTTAAGAATTTCTATAGTTTTTATTGTTTTTGAAAGAATTTTAATACTTAGATAGTTTTTAAAGAAACAACTTGTACCCTTATAGAAATTTAAAAAATTTTTAACGAATTGTTTGAGAAATATACCTAAATATATATTTATATATAATTTTTTGTAATTGTATATATTTTTAAAATCATTTCAGAGATTACATTAAAAATTGTTTCAATGTTCAATGTAAAATAAATAGAGATTATAACTAAATCATTTAATATTAATATTCTTGATTTATTATTTAGTGTAATTAAATAAATTCACAAATCCAACAACAGTTTGATAAATATTTAATAATAAAAATATCTATTACACATAGATGACGATGGACTGATAAAATTCTCAAAAATGCATATTTTGTTATATCTCTAAAATTTATTAAACTTTTAGGTAGGACTTTCGTACGAAAATGCATTTTCCTTGTAAAAAATATGTATAAAAAGTAACGTAAAAGTACATATGTATCGCATCGAGCAAGAAAAAGAAATTATCGGTTTATTACAATGTTTGCTTCGTTTAATCCGTCCGATGTCGTAAAAATTCATTATCATTATTATGATTATTATTTAAAAATGTATTTTGCTTGCAATAAACATTTCGACATTCATCACATATCACATATAAAATATATAAAAGTATTCATATGTTTTACATCGAACAACAAGAAAAAAACTTGATTATATTAAAATGTTAGCTAATTTTAATTCTCTTGATGTCGTAAAAATTCATTAGCATTATTATTATTTGAAAATGCATTTTCCTTGCAAAATACATTTCGCCGTCAATAACATTACATATATAAAAAAAACTACAATAAATATATGTATCTATTACATCGAAAAAGACAAAAAAATTATGTGTTTATTAGAATGTTGGCTTATTTTAATACTTTCGATATTGTAAAAAATCATTAACATTATTATTATTACTATTTAAACATATGTTTTTCTTGTCAAAAACATTTCGCTATCCATCAGTTATCATATAAATAAAACTAATCTAAAAATACATATGTATTTCATCGAACAAAAAAATATCATGATGACATTAGAATGTTAGCTTAATAAAAATTCATTAATATCACTATTATAATTTATAAAATGCATTTTCCCGTGCAGAAAAACACTCAACCGCCACCGCCATTTCAGCTCCTATATAAAATGTTAAAACTAAAATATAAATATGCGTTGGGAGCGTGGACCGTTGCCAGCGTATGTTCGCCTGGTACTTCATTTATATAAATTAATGCATCAAATACATATTATAA
>JARJDW010009048.1:0-13282 GCA_030264715.1 Adinopsis sp. GC000173
AAATCTTCAAAAAATATTATTGTGTGTGTACGTAAATATTACAAACTCATTTTCTTTACTTCTTTGCGATATTTGATCTTATTATTAAGAAATTAAAGAAATCCCTTGTGCTTGAAAATTGTAAATTTTCACAAATTTCTTTCCAAAGACTTAGGCTCCAAACTTTGTATACATAGGCACAAAACTTCACAAACCGGCCAAAAATTAACCTTCAGGCAAGACATTAATTTTGCAATATTTCTCAATTTTCACTAAAAATCATTACATTACTTTCTTATTTTTCTGTATAAAGTAATATCCAGAATTCATATTATTCTACGGAAAAAGTTAATTTGATCTACACTCCTAGAAAGGATAATTATTACCTGCTTCTTAAATACACTACTGTGAATTAATATTATTCATACTGAAAAAGTTAATTCGATATACGTCGCAACTTTTAGAAAGGATTAAGGTCGTATATCGAGGTTCCACTGTATTAAATTAATTATTACCTGATGCAACAAAAACTGCATGTAGCGTAAATGCTAATCCGATAAAATAATACATAGATGTAGTATTTTAAATATATTATTACATTAAATTAAATTTTAACTAATATAATCCGATTAACAATTATATAATACAAGACCGTTGTTTGTACAATATAATAATTTTTGTTTATTTATATGCATATTTGTGTATATACCGAACATTGATTAATTTCGTGTTTAACGTTCTGCGGAAAGATATCGTTTGGCGAACTTAAATGAGTATTTATTTGTTTAATTTCTTTGCGTGGAAATTAAGTAGATATTTCAGTATTTACAAACGACTTCATTAAATATTTTACCTCAATTTGCTCTGTTTGGTTAGAATTAGTAGCATTACGATCTTAAAAGTTTCCTTTTACGCGACCGCTTGTATTTCCTTTCAATTAAAAACCCAATACGAAGAAGAAGAGACGTCCAATCAATTGGATTAGCAATGAATATATCAATTACGTATTTAGTGCGCGCATTACATCACCGCCTAAGTTAGATGGCTGGCTGTCTGGCTGGCGCTTGTTAACGCACATTCAAAAAAGAGGACGCGCAAATAATATTTTTGATTGTGAGCGGTTGAAAGTTTTTGGACAATGACATGTACGTTGACATGGGTTTAATGAAGGAAATTTTCTTTTTGAAAACGCTTCCCACATTAATTCTATTTTTCCCAACAATTTGATTTACAAAAAGACTCGGGAGACCGTTGAAAGTTTGCGAATTCGTTTAATGAATGCCCAACTATTTATCTAACTTTAACAACGCCGCCGTTTTCCCCCCGTCGCCACTCGTCTCGTTCCCTACGCCGGCTCGCCGGCTCATTTTAAATCTAAACAAATTGCAATCGCAGATAGAGTAACATGTTGAAGCTGTTTAGCGAAATGAATGTCACACATATACACGAATTAAGGTGGTACAAAAAGAGTATGCTTTTCATCATCATCAAAGATAAAACGTGTCGCAGCGTTTGATTTCATTTTATGCATGACGTGAAAAGATAAAATGTGTTTGTTCAATTGAAGCGCGTTTCGTTACATTAGTTGTACGCCAATTGATAATTGATTGATGTTAAATAAATGTTTGTTAACATTTTATTGATAAATGAATGGTGTGCGTGTGTTCTATGTTTAGGAAAAGAGTTTTAATCGAATCAGAAAATACTTAAATTGATTTATAAGCGATTTGCTTTCTTTACACCAAGCAATAATTCAATTGCGTTTCGAGTAGGTTCTCGCTATACAAGCATGAAAAGAATTCAACTGTTTGTTGAACGTCGGGTTTGAAAGATATTGTTGAACGGCGGCATCACATTAATTGTCATCTAATGAATGGCACTCACTATATTCTATATGTTATGTATGTATGTGCATTGTAACATTTGAAATGTTTTGTTGTGACATCATCATCGTAGTCGTCGTCGTCGTCGTGGCATTCATGTTTTGCTATAGCTAAAAATAAACTAGATATTTAGTTTATAACTTACGTTATAAGCATCTTTGATGTTGATAAGCGCCTTGCTCTGAGCGACGGAACCAGCAATGCCGACGCCGAACGGTATACGAATTTCTTCATTTATAGTTAGTTTAACGGCCTGATTAAGATCAGTGTCATGCCGGACGTCGAAAAGTTTTGCAACGAGGTATCTCTCTTCTGGCGGACCTTTGGCTAAAAATAGTGAACCTCGATCAGCATGCGTTAGCAAGCTGACGTTTTTTAGAATTTTATGACAGAGCACGTTGATGTCAAGCTCGTTAGCGACGTCGCGGATGAGTTCCATGAAGAGTTCGGACTCTTCCATGGTTTCAAGGTCACGTAGTGGACGGACATTTTGAGGCTGTTGGTTGGGTGATGCGGCCAGCCACAGTTGGAATAGATCAGAAGTGATGGACGTGCGTTTTGGTATATGTGTGATGCAGGCCTTCTGAACGCGATCCTTGAACTCCTTGGAGGCATGGTCGCGAAGCCAGTCTTCGACCAATGCCGGATTCGATTCCAGCCATTTCCCAACTGCCGCCAAGTCTTCCTCGGTGTTGGGAGGCGGTGTCATTGCCCCGCATGGCCTAGTGGACACGACGCCACGACGATGGCGTCCAGGTGCGACGCTTCACGAGATACTGCCGTTTCATACTGACTAACATCTGGCATGTGCTCGTCCCGGACCAGAGATGCGTACTTTTATTGATCTGTGGATATCGCGCGCATTGTGCGACGGGGTAGTTACCCTTATTACGTAATACTGCTAATGTGTTACAACACGTTGCTTCAACGATGATTGCACCTACTACTTACCTTAAAAAACAATTAACTTTCATTAGTTTAGAAAGCTATTATTTCATCTACACAACCCATCTCACTTATTCTTAAACTAATTTTCATTACATTACTCATTACAACACATTTATTACTAAAACGCTCGCTGCTATTTTTCTTCATCACTACTCTGCTTCAAAACTAAAATCAAAAGGTAAATTTAATATTTAAGTTATATAAAAAAGGTAAAAACTTATAAAGCTACCTTTATACATTAAAATTTATAATTAAAAATATTTTTCAAGTTTAAAAATAACTACAATACCTACTACAAAAAAATATTGAAACGTTATTTTCTCTTTTAGCAGATTAAAAAAAAAAACAGAAACAAAGCTTTATATTGTTGCATGATTTATAAAAAGCATCTACCTACTACTGATTTTTTGTATTAGATGAAGGTAATTATAAATTTAATTATATTTACATGAACGTACATAGCAGATGAGTGTAAACAAAGTGCTTGATAAATTATTAATTTTGCTTAATTGTATTAAAGGTATTTCTTAAAATACATAATTATTGCGTGTGTTTAATCAACATATTATGTTTTTTTTTATTAAACATGCAATTAAAAATAAATACATATCGATTATACATAATGAATGTAATTTATTTAAAAAATAATGTAGGCACATATATAACATAATTAAGGTCTTTGTACAGTACAGTTTGTGACAATTCCTTGCGTTTCCGAGTAGTAAAACTGGCACAGAGCGGCGTTATTTTCATAAGTAATTTCAGGAACTTTAAATTCTGGATTAACTGCAATTTTAAGGGTATAAACCCCCGGCTCTATATCTGAGATGTCAACCCACTGGCAATCTACCGTGTACTTATAAATGTCAGAACAGTTTACGGAGATTCCTTGGTCTCCATAATTAGCGCAAGCAAATTGCGGTTTAACTCCCGGCATGCATTGATTATCTTCTAGACAGAAAGATGCTTTATGACCTTCCGCCACTCGTTTGCCACTTGCATCGAATATATCAAATGTTGCGAAGACCTCCATACTGTGGTAGTGCCTACAATGACAAACATGTTACATGATAATGTTTTACGCCCTCAATAAAAATGTGGTGGTGGTGGCTGTATGTAAAGTTCAAAGGTCTATGTTACTTTAGCGATGTTATACAAACCGTAAACGTCAACGTTATTTTAAAATTTATGATTTCAAAATTGTTATTTACCGACACGTACATCCGTAATTAAACGATCTAGTTATTATTTTTATGATGCAATTAAATTTAAAATAATACTAATAGTACTAGCCAGTAGGTAATACGTAGTTATATGCTTACATGTGACACATATGCCATTCCCAAAGATGTTTCGGAATTGATGGTCGAAAATCCGCAGTGCCAGCGTTCAAGATTCTCGCTGTAAACCTTAATAATCGTCTCGTTTCCAAATGCCATGAGTTTGATTCTTTCTGAATGACATAAGCTTGTGACGCTAAGCAATTTTCTTCCATTGCACATTGTAGAAAGAACATCTGGCGATCCTCCAAATGTGCAGTTCTCATCAATTCAATATGATCGATAACTAAATCAGCCATTCGTGGTGTACAATGCACGGCAGCAAGCTCCTTACTTTGACACACTCCCGACGGATTATGAAAGCAGTCCGATAATGCGCCTTCTTCGCCTTGGCACTTCATTCCAACAAATGATGTGTTTGTAATTGTTCCGCCAAAGAAATCGGTTTGCAATGCATCGCTCGCATATCCTAGTGAAAGCACTCTACATTTACATGTTGCACATGTAATATGGGAACGTTTTTTCATTTATTACCTGCAAACGACCATTGCTTCCAATATGGACCAGCCATCACCGCAAATCACCTCCCATTTACCCGAAGGTTTTTTCAATTCAACTCTACCTTCCTGCGGAATGCGCCCACCTTGTAGTCGTACATTTAATTTACCCGGCAAACGTTCCCTAAAGAAACTCACTTCATTATTTATTAACAAATAAATCACACAAAAGCGTACAATTTCGTTTCAGTGGCGAGCGATCCTTCATTTTCCTCCATTTCACCGCCGTCCTGACAAATTACTCCGGCCGCTTCAGTGGAATCGCAATCGTGCTGACCCCAACCATCAAATCTACACTTGGTAATTTCATCCTCAGAGCCATCACAATAAACGTTATCCATCCAATACTTTCCTAAAATATGACAAAGTAAAATGAAACGTATGGTGCGGTGGTGGAGTTCAAGTTGCTTACGTTTGGGATGTCCAAAGTATGAGTTGTGAGTCGGCTTGGCGTTCCCATCTTCATATCCAAGTTGTTTGCATATTACTTTTGCCTCAGAAATGTCCCATTCATCATCGCAAATTGCTCCCCATTGACCTTCGTGCAATACTTCCACATTTCCTTACACACATCAAACGATATAAATTATGATTTAAGAGATAGACAACGCATGCAAATCATCATTTAGTGAATACATATGTATATACATATAGATAGATATGCGTAAATGTAATCTGTCACGTATTTTAGATTAAAAACCGACCCATTTATTACGCAATAATTGGTTGTTGCTTCATTTCAGCGCTCTAAATTTAAAAAAATAACTAATATTTAAAAAAAAAAGTTATTTATAACTTTTAAATAGCAAGAGAGTCATATATATCTGCACTTTTTTCCACTTTTTCATATCGTATAACCATCTTCATGTAAATTATGTTTATTGCACATGAAATTTACATTTTTCCATTGTTGTAATTCCCATTTTATAAATTAAAGATATATTATTCTACTTACCCTCATATTCAGCGCTACCACCAACCAATTTTATTCCTCCCTCTTCTTTACGAAGCCGCTTTAAATGTTTCTTTACTAAAATTGCTTTCTTTTGCTTTCGCAAACTTATCTGCCGCTGCTCCGTCGTCGAGACACAACATAATTGCACAAAGCACAGAAAAACTGCCAACAGTGTCAAAAATCGCTTGCTCTTCATACTTGATAAGGATAATACTTGAACTAATTATTTGAGGAGATTGATTGAAAATTTATAGCCCAGTCTAATTTTTTTGTGTTATCCTCACACAATTGTGCGTTGACCTATGTCGACATATTATTTAATCATTTACATCATATTTTCGTACTGAATTGACCAACATTCTCTCTATTCAGACATTAAATTGCATACTTTGTGTTTGTTTCAATGTAGCGTTAATTAAAACAAATTATCTTAATGCAAACAATATTGATTTTAATAACAAGCATTATTACAAGCGCCTTTTTGTACTCATTTCATAAAAAGTTTGTACGTTAAGTGCAAATATTCATTTTGAAAATATCATATATAAATAAATTATACATATTCTTATGCTTCGTGATGAAGCTGCCACAAGAGAACAATTTCGTGAAAGTTTTGTTGATTCAAAAATATGTTTGTAGGAAAAAAATAAACACGCATAGATAAAATATCACAAATAAAACAATATAATAATCCATTGTTTGATCATTTCATTAAATACATCAATTTAAACCTAAATATGATGCTTAGCTTACAAATACGATGATTGTGGAATGAAGGAAAACGACCATCAAAGGATTTTTGTATGTATAAGTTTACTTCCTACTAGATATTAGCTAACTCATCTAACTAGTCCACACTTACAAATATCAGTGGATGAAAAATACAGAAAAACAAAATCACAATCATGATATAAAAAGTAGTGCATTGACCCAAAAACTTCGTTTTTGTAATAATATAGAACGACACTCATCTTATGCCACAATCCTAATATGTATTTACAATTTAGAAATGAAATATTCAAACTATTGCTTATCCGTTTTAGAATTTTGAATCTTAGATTAGAATTGTGCATATTTATGAGGTCAGATTAATGAAAACATTCCACGTAAATCATCAGTCTTTTCATGCAAATTAACGTAATTCAAATTCGCAAAACATTTGATATGTTAGATATTTTGTTCGTCAATTTTTATATAATATCAACAATGTGCAAAAAATAAAAGGACACCTTCAGAAAAACAAAAAATAAAAACATTGTATACAGAGGTAGTTAAAAGTATATTTAATTTTTTTGGGTCAATATAAAATTAAAACTTAAATAACTTAACATTTTTACAATAATAGTTGCTCATTCTTTGATTCATTATCATATTCTCGTAACTATACATTTACCATTTTGTTTAATAATAATCTACATTTACAAATCGTTTTGTATAAAATCAAATATATGTTTCATAGTATAAAGCTAAAAACGTGGTACGAATCATTGAACTCAAATAAAATGCCATTTTAAAGAAAAAGTGTTTCAATTAGCAAGAAGATGTTTTCGACGGATTTCTTGCGTTGAAAGAGTCTATTTATTACTAATACAAAAAAGCGGTAAAAGTTAAGTACAAAAAATCTGTGCTCTTCTGTAAAAAATTAAATTGAGCTTAGAAATAATCATTGAGCATTTTATTGTTCAGTCAAGCGTAATAAAAATTGAAATAAATAATCCAGTAATTATAACAAAAATAAATTAATTCTGCGATATTCCATCTATCTAAGAATATCATTTAATTATTTATAATAAAATAAATTATTAAATGTCTTTGTGCTAATGCTAACTGGCGTTTGTTTTTCGTTTCATAATATTTTTTTTAATCATATTGCACATCATTTTGTGTGCGTTGCTTTTTTGTTTTATTTTTTATTTTTTAAATAATTGATAAAGGAAAGTGCAATTCTTACCATCCACAATATTTGCTTTATGCCGAGTTAGCTTTGATTTTATGGATGATTTGAGAAAGATTTAGGGAAGACAAAGATGAAATACTTGAAAAGTCGATGAAACAGTGAATAAGAAATTGCGAGTCAGTTGATGCTGAAATTCATCAGCTTTCTAGAAGTCTGGGGTTTATTGGTATAGGACGCAGCCGTGCTGGAAGCTTCTTCTGCAAACACGATAAAAAATTAGCGTGTGAAAATTTAAAATTGTGTAAAGTACCTTTCGCCTGAATGGGAAGCATCCCTTATTTTCTGGCGTCGTAACGGGGTCGAGAATTAGATCTGGTGCGGGGCCTGTTGGTCCAGAAAATACATTTAACTGTCGAAAGCAGTCTGTTTCAATCATTTCTGTTTGCCAAGGAATTGATACACAGCCCGTGTTAAATTTACTGTAGAATGAGGAATCGGAATCATCTATATTTACACCTTTTACTGTTGAAAATTGTTCAATATCAAGTACATCTTTTGCATACACAGCATGCGGCTATAAAAACAATTCATTAATTATTAAATTTATTAAAAATGTGGTAGATAACTTACATCTGGTACGAATGGCGGTTCTACCATTCCAGCTTCTAGTCTTCTCCAATGTATACTTTGGAAAAACGTTTGTTGTTTAACTTGTAAGGCTCCCATCCTTCCAGCTCGGCCTCCTAATCGTTGCAATGGTGCTTTAGCTAATAATTGTTGGCACAAAGACTTGGCTTCTTCACTAAATTTACTTG
The DNA here is from genome assembly GCA_030264715.1 of Adinopsis sp. GC000173. NCBI lineage: Eukaryota > Metazoa > Arthropoda > Insecta > Coleoptera > Staphylinidae > Adinopsis > Adinopsis sp. GC000173. Next base: position 8,315 of record JARJDW010009048.1, read on the forward strand.
AATATTTTTCTTGCTCCGATTTAACACGCCTATCAACCTCTTCTCGTTTAACCTTTTCTTTTCGTGCTCTAAATGGTGCTTGTCCTTCAATCATTTCATACAATAGACATCCAAAACTAAACCAATCTGGACTAAATGTATACTTTTCATTATCTATTACCTCAGGTGCTGAAAATATAATAATAATAATGAGATATATTTTTGTTACGAAATAAATTGATAAAATACATACCCATATAACCAACAGTTCCGACTCTGCCACGAACTGATTCACCTTCCGGAATTTCTACAGCTAAGCCTAAATCTGAGATCCTAACATGTCCAGCATCGTCAAGTAGAATATTTTCTGGTTTACAGTCTCTATATACAATGCCCTGCAATAACATAACCATACATTAGATTGTCACGACAATAAAATGATGACATATCAGTTACCTGTTGGTGCAAATGGTCCAAACCACAAACAACTTCAGCGGCATAAAATTTGGCTCGATTAATATCAAGTCCAGGTTCACCACCCATATTATATATGTGAAACTTTAAATCACCACCATTCATAATCGTAAGCACTAAACAAAGAGCGTCTTTCGTTTCATATGCATATGCTAAATTAACTACGAATCTAGAATTAATTTTCTGAAGAATTTGTTTCTCTATTAGTACCATTGCCTCGCCTTTCCGTTTCTTAATTCGCTTCTTTTCCAGTTTTTTACATGCATACATTTTACCAGTTGCTCGCACCTAGAAAAACACAATAAATCTGAATCAATCAAATCTTATAAATTGCGGCAATTTATTAATAAGGTGAAATATTTTATAGACAATTATGGATCATTTATTATTGGCTTATCAATCGAAACGATTTTATCTATCCATCTTATTAAGATACAACATTTACATATGAACCTACTTCTGCCATTTAATGTTGATTCGTAAGTAAAAGTAGCCATTAATTTCACATATTTATCTATTGATAATCAATAAATCATCAAATCAATCAAATCTACATTTACATTTCTTTCTACCATATATATAGCCATATAAGAAATAAAAAGCCACTAAATAGTCATGTAATATTATTAAATAGGCATAATTAATTACCTACTTATATAGAAATAACATTTTTAAAATATTGTACTTGTATTTTTTTGCGATTGTACCTAGCGTAAATTATTAAGATTAATAAAGTATGAAAACAAAAATTTAGAGTTTCTCGTAAAAACGAGTCACGCAATTAGAAACATGCAAATTTAAATTATTTATAGATATTTTCACAAGTTTTAATTTTATTACGGCAATAATGTAAGAATTCTATTACTTTTTATTACTTTATATACTCAAGCTACTGATGATACATTAAAAATATCCTTTTATTGGATTACTTACTTGACAAGCACAAACTTCACCAAATCCTCCTTTACCTAGCACTCTATACATTCGAAAAGTTTTATAAGTAACTGGTTGTGCTTCTAACCATTTCCATTGTAAGTATCGATGAAAGTACATGGATTTAGTAAAATCCTTAAACGGCTGTCCAGCAAGACAGGATTTGACTGCTTGTACACACGGTGCAAATAAATCTTTGTGGCCATTTGTTAATTTATCACTCGCTGATAATTCAATACCCAATTCCGGAAACGATAAACACTCTTCGCCGTTCGGTCCATTCATAAATTCTTTTTTAATATTGTCAGCGAGATCCACTCGCTGTTCGTCTGTTTCCACCTCATATCGTTCCGTTGCTTCCAGAAACTTCAAGCAGCGAAAATATTGTGCACACTTTGCTTCACACCATTGTTTAAATAATAATTTACCTATTGGCTGTTGATCTACTACATATTCATATCGTACATCTAGAAAACAAGTTAGATATTTACAACCAACGTTTACTAAATTAAATTATTGTGCGGCTACCTATTGTGTTGATGAATTCAATACATTGGGAAATGTGAGGAAATTGTAATATTTTCCTCCACTTTTTACTTTTGCCTTTATTACTATCGGAACCACCTACAATAGAATATAATATTCAATGGAGATACTCAATATTACACGGTATGTGAGTCTTTAAGCAATTTTAATGTAAAAATGTTGCCTTTTCAATTGTAGATAGATATAAAATATAAATTTATAAAATCCAAGAAGCAAACATATCTGCTACTATACAATGCATCATTTTATGCGTAAATTTGGTTGCCTACGTCTACACACCAAAAAAACAAAATTAGTTTATTTAAGGTTATACCTTTATTTTACATAAAATATAGTGAATTTATAAAAATAGTGCAATAAATTTAAATTACAAAGTGCTGTTTTATCTGTGAAATGCGGTTTCCACACTGCACTATATATCTGAATTGTTTTAATGGATTCCTGGGAGTTAGGTTAGGTAAAAGCTGTTGGAACAAATTGGGTTAAAAGAAGGCTTCTTTCAATGTGGAGAAAAAAAATACAACTTTAACCTTTGATTCTTACCCTCTCTTGCTTTTAGATAAACCGTATTTGCGACAATATTTTCTAATTCCATGAGTTCCAGCTTGACTGATTTTAAAACCCGCTGGTTCGGGCCGTAAACGACCCGTTTCCATGAAATATAGCTAAATAATTAGCTAAATAGCAGCAGTGTAAAATAGATGTTTACGTTTAATCACTATTAACGATTCGTTGGGTCGGAAAATGCACCGGCTTTTTTATATAAAACGATGAACTAAAGCACACGAAAAGGCGAATACACCAGTGAATACACAAATGACACAAATATATTACAACGATTCACTAGTGTTGTGAGACACAACAAGCACAAAACTCGTAGATCACTATACTTATAGATCAGGTCAAAGGTTGATGTGATACTGGGATGCTGAAGATAGTGCAGGGGTGTGTCAACTACCCTTCTGTCTTATGATTGTATGTGAAGAGCGACTTTCTCTATGTATTTTACGAAGAGCAGTTCACGCGTCTTCATGCGCCACGGTCTCTCTGCTCAGCACTGTTCAGCGCTACAGCCACAGCACAGCTCGGCTACGATGAGTGACGGGGAAAGAACCGGACAGAAACATTATAAGCTTCATTCACACACAGAGCAAATGCGGATATTTTATCTAAATGAATTCGCGTTCAATTATTATTAAACAAATTGATTCATAGGTAATGTTGAAACTATTTCTTTTCTTATAACTTGCATTTTAAATAGAAATTTATTCACAAACATTATTTATTTAGTATACTATCAACTCAACTTAATTATCTTATCAGTCAGTTGAGTTGTTATCACAATATTATGTCACGAATAATATACTTACTTTATATATACATAAAATATTAGTCGCGTAATATTTTTTTTTCACGAATCGTATTGTTTTATTAATAACTTGTAGGATTATTTTTAACACCTACACTCAGAGTTGGACTGGTTATGTAAAAAAAATCATATTTACAAACATACTTATTTATAATGCAAAACAGCAAGATTTAAAATAACCTAATAATTAATAATACTTGTAAATATTTACATAAAACTCATTCACCATTGTTTTATTAAAATTTTATCGTTTCGTATTGGCTAGATTTCTGAAAATATGTATTAAATATACATTTTTGTTGCAAAGTTTGTTGGATTTATTTGCAAGCCTAGTAACCATTTTAAAATGTAAATAACTTTCCATTTTGCATTCAAAATACTTTTTAGGCAATCCAGTATAATTTGACTTGATTCTTTTATTATACTTACCTAATTGGATAATATTACTGTTGAAATTGCCTCTACAAAAATAATTTCCGTTTCAACGATATTTATTAAACAATTGATCCATGTAACGTTAGCTAACGTAACGTAACATACCTATAGCTAGGTGGTATTAGAAATATAAGTTGAAAATTGATGTTTGTTTGCTTAAACTGATATTTATTACTTTCTATTTTCTATTGTTTCAACGTTTTAATAAAATACTGGCGCCCTTTACAAACTATAAAATAAAATATCAATTTTTATTTACCACCCTGTGGATTTCCCATAGGGATTTACTATGGATCTATAAAAATAGAAAAACAGAATCTGTCAATGGCAAGAATTATTTCAAGCGTACACGACGCTACACGTATTTGTAAGCCGTCTATTTTGAAAATGGTCCAAGTCCATTTATACTTGAATTGGTATATCGAAGGGATTGAGTTTTAATCAAATTCAAAATATAGGTGAATGATAAAACTATATCGTAATTAATATTAAGAGTAACTTAAATGTATATTTCATATTTAAAAAAAAGATATTGTTATTATTACTAAAAATAGATTTGACCATATTAATGATTAACAATTTCTGTAATTCTTAATATTTTGAAAGTGGCTTATGTCTATTTGTTTAATTTATTTATTAAAATATTAAAGGATTTGTATTTCTTGACATTTGAAAACTGTTTACGCCTGTCTTGGTCAATTTAGTTTACGATTTCTATAGCAATTATTGAATGATTCAAAGTCGATATTACATTTAGTGGAGTTTTAGTCCATTCAATATAACCGAAAATGCTTCAATTTAAAAAAAATATACCATTTATGCTATCCTAGGCCTGTTTTGATTCTTTTCTTCTCTCAACTATGAATAATCATTTTAATATTTGAAGTAAATACAACAAGTTTTCTGTGTTCAATATTTGAGAAAGTTTAAACGCAAGTCGTTTGTGATGATAATTTACCTTTAATTAGAAAATGCGGTGAATGAAAATTCATATTCAAACTTTGAATCAGTTTATTCTATGCACTCGTTGTTTATAAAGCAACCAGACGAAGATATGCAATTACATACAAATAATAAATAATGAAAACAAAAATGTTGAATAAATATTAGATAAGATGAAATTGTAACAGTAGCGTCACAATATTTAATTGTGTGGTAGATTATAATTAAACAATATACCTACGTATCACATACATACACTTCGACATTCCATTTCTAATTGCCTACATTTT
>JARJDW010009063.1:0-13420 GCA_030264715.1 Adinopsis sp. GC000173
ATGTACTTGCGTACTTACTTCTAAACTGTAATTGTACTTGTACTTAATTGCATTTTCCTAATGGAATTATGCACAGCTCAAAAACTACTGACAGAGTATTTACAGATTTACAGATTGCGTATTTTAAAACGTTAATAATAATTTATTATTAGATATATTAATTTCTTTTTATTCATTATTTCTATTTTATTTATAAGCAGAAGAGACAATTAATTAAAAACATGTTGCAACTAATTTTACATCAACAAATTTTTTTGGTTAAATAATTTTTTATTAGTAAAAACATTAATTCCATTAGACTATTTCTAATTTATTTAGTATATTAAAAAAAAAAAACTCTTAAACTCATATTTGATAGATGTTTTAGAAAGGAAATAGGCAACATACTTCTTATTTACTCCGAATAATAAAAATTTAACAAAATGAAATTAAACAAAACTTCATTCTTTGAAAATATATCTATGACTCAAGGGGTTAATTAAAAACACTGAGTTTACGTTATTATATAGACAGACAATAGAAAACTATTTTTATTTTTTGGTTAAACAAATACTTTTATTTGTAAGTGAAATAATAATTTTGCGTATATTTTATCAACTTTTTTTAAATTAATTGTAGGGGAGTAAGAAGATGAATTCCGCTAGATTTTTTTGGTAATATGACATAATTTACAGCTCAAAAACTAATTTACACATTTCCGATTCTAGACAATCAATTTATAAATATTTCTAATTTATTTAGAAGCATATTAGAAAATTAACTCTTAGATTCATTTTGTACCATATTTGATACATGTTTTCTTAGAAACTTTCATTTGATGAAATTTCATGAGTAGTCGCTTATGAAGGTTTTTGCTCAAATTTTAGCAAATATAATATTTTCAATACAATCTTTTAGACAGAAAACAATCAAAACACTTATTATCAACCACACATTATCAACATTTAACAAAATAAAATTGAATATAAATTCGTTCTTCGAAAATATTGTAGGTAGCTATGACTCAAAGAGTAAATTAATTAATTTCACCTTACTATATAGAGAGAAAATGAAAAAACTAAAAAGTTGTTTTGTTAAACACAACACATATTTTTATTTGTAAGTTTAATAATAATTAAATGTATTATTAATTATATGTATAAAATTAAAATATAACATCAATTCTATTAGACACGTTTTTCGTTAGTTAGTTTTGTAGATTTTTTCTTAACAAACCAACAGAATTAACTCGATATTGGAAACTTCATTGCTACAATATCAATGCTAAAGTTAAATACGCTTGTCAAAAGTGTCAATATCCCACTTTATTGAACCGAATGCAATTTGGCGAAATATCAATCTATAGCGTAGTAGTAGAGTAAAAGTAGAAAAAAAAATAAAACAAAATTGAAGCAATGCGATATAAAATGCTTTTTGAGTGGCTGAAATCATCCGACAAAATGTGACATTTCATTAAAATCAATGATTAGTCGACGATATCAATTCGCGTACCGACCGCCCTCTATAAAAAATCAATAATATACATACTATTAATTCGAAATGCATGCAATCATCGGACGGAGCCACTCACTCTCACCCGATGGATGGATGCTGTACGATGGATGGATACGGATGGATGGAGCGGCGGCAAAAGCGAGTGAGCGCGTCATCGCCACCATCACCACCACCACCAACATCATCATTATCATCACAAGCAACCTCATCGTCGTCGTGCGAGATGCTGCCGCCTGCTGCATTCGCCCTTCACCGAATCGCACATATCTACTATACGTATATATACATACACAAAGCGAGTGAGCGAGCGCGAGGCGCAGTCGGGTAAAAAAGAGGCGGCGAGATGGATGGATGGATGATGATGTGAAGAGTAGCATTATAATTCAGTTATGTTCGGTAATTGGAGCATCTCGTCCATTTAATAAACTGCTCAAAATAGTATACGGCGCCGAGTGAGAGACGCGCGCGCGCGCTCTCGCGCCTCAACACAAATCGTTCAAATACAGAGAGTGAACGAAAAGTTCTCGGGCACTCGATAGACAGTTTCTATAGATTGCAGCGCGCCGACGCATAATTGGCATAGTATTCGAATAGAACACAACATGATTGGTCAACGCATTAATTATAGTATAAGTTTCACATGTACTATATGTAAGTAATAATAGGTTTGTTTTTTTGCCATGAACATGAACATTTTTCATGTGCACAAATAAAAAACATGTTTTTTGACGATTGTATTTTTAGTTCATGTGCAACGTAGTGTGATTTTTGTCAAGTTTAGTGCAAAATTCAAAAAAATACTGCACTTTTCTGCACTTATTTTCACCTCCTATCGATTTAATTTAGTATGTTGCTGAACAAGTGTGCATACAAATCTAATCTATAATTTTAACAATTAATTTGCAAAAGTGAAATGTTAAATTGCACTACTAGTCCGTTCGCTAAAAACATCAAAAGCATCAAAATTTTTTCACTCTATTTCAGATAACTTTACGTATATACGAACGCTTACGAACGTGCTTAGCTTGTCGATAAAACTTGATTATAAATATAAATTTTCTTTTATAATTAATATATCTCTCTATTTTGTTAATTAAGCAAGAATTATTTTAATACAAAATCCATTTTATTAATAAATCATAGAACGTTCGTAAGTGTTCGTACACAACTGAAGTTATCTGCAGTCATGTAACAAAAAATTTAGATGCACTTGCTCTAGATGTATTTACCGAACGCACTAAAATAGTGGGATAGAGAGAGACAAGTATACTACGCGAATGGCTTACTTATTTTGGAAAAGGGTAATATATAACAAGTTATAAGAAGTTTAATATTGTCTGATAAGTATGATATGTTGAAGCAAACATAAAAATTTAACGAATATGAGACTCAAAGAGTCAAAGAGACTTTTTTTAGCATGTTAGGTAAATGATTTTAACCAATTACCTATAATTAACTTTAAATCTTTGGTTCACTGCAAATCCTTTTGTGTGGGTGTACAATCACTTCCAGATTTATATGCTTCCTGGAAAATCGGTATAAATACCAGGTATTAATATAGCATTTGCAGAATATGTCTATATGAAAAACATGTTAAGCGATTGAATAAATATAAAAAAAGAAAAACAGATTCATGTACAACCGTGTAAAAGTAATTTTTGTATTATTATTATTGAATTACATTGCTATTTGCAGTAGTATTTTTTGTATAATTCTATAATGTAATGTAATATAGCTTTTTTAAAATTAGTCATACAGGGTGCTGCAGCATAACTTCCTTTTTTAAAATGCATGCCATTTATTCGGTTGATGTCGTAGCGGAGCGCTGGTGGTCTCGTTCGAGAGGAGGGACCTTAAAGTTTTTTCCTAACGTAGTTTAACCGCCTCAACTAAAATTATTAGCCTCTGGTTCTTTGAAGAAAATGAAGTCGCAGTGACAGAGAATTCGGACCGGTATGTACGGATTTTTTTTCCATGACTAGATGAGGGGACATTTGGTTCCAACAAGACGGTCTTCCTCAAAATAGCCATCTATGCTCTTAAAGTGTGTGCCGTTGCACCGTCTTGTTGGAAAATAACCCCAAAACTTGTGACCTATGACCCCGATTTCACTTTGAAGCACTGAAATCACTTTAGCATTAAATTCTAATGGGGGTCTTTTCTTACACTTTTTCTCGTAGCTCTTCAATTAACCAACAAGACGGTGCAACGGCGCAAACTTCTAGAGCGTCGATGGCTATTTTGAGGGAACACCGTTTTGTTGCAACTAAATGTTCCCTAAGTCCAACTCATTTTGCCGTGGAAAAAAAATCCTGCAACATGTTTACATACCGGTCCGAATGCACTGTCACTGCGACTTCATTTTCTTCAAAGCACCAGAGGTCAATAATTTTAGCTGAAGCGACTAAACTGCGATAGGACGAAACTTTAAGGTCCCCCTTCTCAAACGAGACCACTAGCTTTCCGCTACGACATCAACCGAATGAATGGCACGCATTTTAAAAAAGGAAGGTATGCTGCCGCACCCTGTATAAAGGAATATTTTTTACACAAAAGATACGTATGACTGAAGTATCAAAATTACTAATCTTGTTGCACGCTTTATCGTATTGAGTTCATTTAATCTTACTGGCTCTCAATGTCTAATTAAATTAATATCTAAATCCGAACTAATGTTAAAACATTTAATCGCAGGAGATCAGACGGCTAATTATTCATTTTGCTGGTCATAATTATTATGTTGGTTTTCTTTTCTCAATTTACATGGTCTTTGAATTACAACATTTTATTTATTTTGCTTTCATTTTTAATGAGTTTTTATTACAAATCTAATCTTGCACAATCCTAATAAGTATTTTGTTATTATTATGAATAATAAAAATGTTGTACCTACTACAAATTTATTTATAGGCCTTTCAAATTTTGTTGTAACGAGAACCTGTATTGTTTTCTATTTTCAATTAATGGTTTTACATGTTTTACGTTTTTTATCGACATATTCAGCAATGCTATATTAATTCCTGTTATTGATTTATACCGATTTTCCAGGAAGCATATAAATCTGGAATTGAGTGAAAATGCATACACAAAGGGATTTGCAGTTAACCAAAGTTTTAAAGTTAATTATAGATAATTGGGTAAAATCATTTACCTAAAATGCTACAATAAGTCTCTTTGACTCTTTGACTGTCATATTTGTTAATTTTTTATGTTTGCTTCAACAAATCATACTCATCATACAATATTAGACTTTTTAAAACTTTTTATATACATATTACTTTGCTCTAAAATAAGTGAGTCTACGCAAATGTAGTATGCTTATTTTTCTACATAAGAGACGTTTGCGATATTTATTTTTTCAAAACCAAGTAAGCGATTAATAAAAGATCAATTTTTGTACGTAAACTCTGAAATCGCGTTATTTTATTTTATTCTACTAGTAAATATAAATTAAATATGTTTCATACTAATTTTATTCAAAAAATGTTTAGAAAGCCCATATTTATCACGATTTTTTTTAAAACATTCTAATTGCAAAAAAATGGATAGATCGGATGCATAGACACTCAGAATTAAATATTTGTTTTAAGTGAAAGTAATTGTGTTCTAAGTACACAAACATTGTTCACAACTCAGTTAAGAAGTGTGAGATCTTCACTCGCTTACTTTCTAACTCCGTTGTGAAAATAAGTATAAATAGAGAGCAAAATCATTAATTTACAGCGTTGAATTCTTCATTAATTTTTGAAAATTAAAATGATACCATTTAAATATTATTTTTTGTTTAATATTTAAATATTTTTTATCAATTTCTGCCTGTCGGCGTACAATAATGTAACATAATTCATCAGAAACAAATTAGATATACATACTACTAAATAAAAAAGTTTTATAAATTTTTATTAGTAAAACAAAAAAATATTGAATTCTGGCCTGGATACAAAAAGGTGTTTGATTAGTGTCATATATTACGATGTGCTAAAAGCGACAAAAATTTTTAAAAATGTTTAGACTTGAAGATTTTGTGCAAAATTTTAGCATTTATAAACAAAATTATTTTGTTAGTTTCAACAAAACTGTTAAAAAAATTAACGGATATAAATTTACAACTTGAAATGACATAAATATCTAAACGTGTGAGTTAGTTTTAAAAAAATCAGACAAGTTTTATAGCAATCATCAGTGTACTAATTGCGATCCAACTTCTCTTCTAAATAAGAAAATTTTTCTTTTTTGGTATTTTTTTATTTTAGGATTTCCAGCAAAGGTTAAAATTACTAATAGGTAATAAACACACGTAATAGAGCTATACAGATATGCAATGCCAAACACAATGATGCCATGGTACTGTTAGACACTTAAGAGACATTGCAATGCACAAACATAATCTATCGAATAGAAGCAATTCATTTGTATTTGCTGTAAAATAAGCAACTCTCGAAAAAATTTATTTTGTAAGTCTATGAATTAACACAGCAGTTCCCAACTAGTGGTACACGTAGTCTGGAGGTATAAAAATGATTTTTTTTATATTGCATTCCTTAATTATTTAATAGCTGTCGATATGAATATGCGGCAATGTTGGAACTAGGAAAAGAATTTTGATTGCTTTCATGTTGAACATTTTTGTTAATCCGCAATAAAATAGAATTTAAATAAAAACGTATTAAATTCTGGACAGATATAAGAGAGGAATATAAGAACCTATTTAATACGGCGCTCAAATATTTGCCAATACTAAATTAGCTGAACGGGCGTTCTCTTCATATGTACCTTCGAAAAAGGCATAAGGATCTCATTAATTATACAGATTATTTTTTTTGTAATGCAATTTCAAGTTTTATTAGCAGTATTATATAAAATGTTGAAAATACAGGGTGCGGCAGCATAACTTCTTTTTTAAAATGCGCGCCAGTCATTCGGTTGATGTCGTAGGGGAGCGCTAGTTGTCTCGTTCGAGAAGGGAGACTTTAAAGTTTTGTCCCGACGTGTAAAGTTCTTTTCGAAGTCATTTCTGTGGACGCTATTGGTTTTTTAGTGAAGAAGCCCATTTTCATTTGTGTGGAACCGTCAACAAACAAATTGATGAAAATGAAGTCGCAGTAACACTGAATTCTGACCAGTATGTAAACATGCTGCAGGAATTTTGTTCTCCATGGCTAGATGAGTTGGACTTAGGAGACATTTAGTTCCACCAAGACGGTGCAACGGCATACACTTCAAGAGCATCGATGGCTGTTTTGAGGGAACACTTGCCAGAGCACCTCATCTCAATTTGGGGCGATTTGGAGTAGACGGCCCACTCTCTCGATTTGGCCCCTTGCGATTTTTTTGTATTGGGTTTTTTGAAATTCCGTGTTCATGTGAACCCCACAAGATCTGAAGATCAAAATCCAGGAAGAAATTGCCAACATAACGCCTGCTATCCCAGCAAGAGTCATGACAAAATGGGCTTCTTCACTAAAAAACCAATAGTGTCCTCAGGAACGACTTCCAGAAGAACTTTACACGTCTGGACAAAACTTTAAAGTCCCTCCTCGCGAACGAGACCACTAGCGCTCCCCTACGACATCAACCAGTTGAATGACGTATTTTAAAAAAGGAAGTTATGCTACCGCACCCTGTATTAGAGGTACACTTTAAAACAGTAGTCTTGTTTAGGGTACAGAAGTTTAAAAAGGTTGGGAAGCGCTGAATTAATATAATTAAGCAACAATGATAAAAAATTTACATGTATTGTATTTTGAAGAACAAACAAAATACAATAAAAAATCAAATAGAATGAAAAATAATTGGTAAACGTATAAATTTAGATCTTTTATCATGTAGTCTCGCAAGTCTCAAACTGAACGCCATCAAATACGCAAATTAACAATTTGGAAACTTTAAGCTTTTTTCCATAATTTCAAATATCTAAACTCAGGTTAATATAACTACCCGTATTCAAATGAAATGATTTTCATTTAGTATGAGGCTTGTGCCACTATATATTATTTGCCCTTAAATTTTTATAACATGTAATAAATTTTTGCATAGTTTTTATTGCAATAAAGATAAATAACAAGCTTTTTTTCTGTTTTTATTTTTAAATCGTTAGAAACTATTCAAACGAGACTTTTATTCGCTGTTAATAAACTATATTTTTGAAGTGTCGTTGTGCACAGATGTGCAATGTGTATCGTGTAAAATTGTTGGTTGACATAACAATCAAATAAAACCCAACCAGAATGGTTATCGTAATTAACAGCGAAATAATAAAAATGTTAAATTTTGTGATGTTGCACAATTATTTTTTTTATTCGTTAACTTTTAAACTAAATTTAATGATGATTGGCCAAGGAATAATTTAAATGCACCTACTTAATAACATGACATGTTCTAACTTACTGTTAATCATTAAAGCAAAATGTTCTTAATTATTCGTATTATAAATTTAAATGTAAAAAATAAAATCATAAATATTTTTTATTTTGAAAATTGTTCATAATTTAAATGAATTATTATTACTGAAAATTTAAGTGAAAATCGTACTGAGAAAGACAAGACAAACACATTTTTTTCTAGAAACGTAAAAGAAATTAATTAAAAACGAGTTGCAAGTGACTTTATGTAATCAAATATTTGAATTCCAGTCGATTTACCACTAGTTTTCACTAGAAACGATAACTTTGTGTTAAACTCTTAAAAATATTTATGCAAAAACATTAAAATTACTTAACATAAAAGATTAAATAAAAATAATGTTATTTGCGGAAGAGTAAAGCAAACTTTAGCACCCACCCTGTGATGAGAATGAAGAAAGCAACACAATTCTTTTCTAGAAACGTCAAAAACAGTATTTAAAAACGGGTTGCAAGTGACTTTACGTAATCAAATATTTGAATTTCAATCGATTTTTCATCAGTTCTCACTAGAAATGATAACTTTCTATAAAACTGTTAAAAATATTTATTGCACAACATAAAAGTTTGATTTCAAATAATATATTATTTGCAGAAGAGTAAAGCAAACTTTATCACCCACCCTGTATATATACTTGTGTTGATTACGTGAACAAACATAGGCGATAAAAGGGACCAATTGAAATTTATTTTGTTGGCATGACAACAAAGTAAAATACCGTGATTGGGTCATTAAAAACTAGACAATAGTGTTTTGTACCTACATTCATTTAATTAATTAATAAATGAAAATGCGACATTTTTCATTATATATCAAAATAATCGTATGTAATCAATAAAAAGACAATAAATGTAAGCACATCTCAGGCGCGTAAGCGCACAAACCCGACGACGACGACGACGACGGATCAAATCAACCAATTTGAAAATTATTTTTTGGTTGGCATGGCAACAAATCAAAACTCAACACAATTGGCGTAATTACTGCGTTTAAATACAAAGTGTATATAAATACCTACCTAATTAATTAACTAAATCGCATTTCGGCATTATTTTATCAAACTGTCTATTATTTTTGTTAATTAAATTAATTTGCGGGAGAGCGCATTCAATCAGCCAATTACAAATTGTTTAGTTGGCATGGCAACGGCTTAAAATGCAATGCAATTGGTACATTTAAAAAATTGCAGCCGCTAATAACTAATCACCTAAGTGACGATGCGGAAGTTTACAAAATGAAATTCGAATTTATTATTTATTATCCATCTATATACCTAATATCATAGAAAAAATCGTATATTGTAATAATAAAGCAGAAAGCAAACGATTGATCAAAGGCATGCTTTTTTATTGTTTCTGACGTTCGTTTGATATCAAACTATTAAAAGCAGCAGGACGTCGAGGACGATGCGCGCAAAAAAACGTGAAAACAAACAAGAAATAAATAAAGAGGAAATGAAATCTTTCAACATCAGCGTTTATATATATATTTTTTGTACAGCGCGCAATACACGCGTTTTTCTGTTTCAAATATATATAGGTATAGTGTAGTGTTGTTTGCACAATAAAACCGAGTGAAAATAAATTGTTTGCTTTGTCGCTGAATCAATGCACCACGACGTCGGCTAATCAAACAGCACGGATTAATGTGCTAATTTGGTCGCATAAAAGACATGGTAAACGCGGTGTAATTTGTTGTATGGTAACTAGATGGCGGCGAGAATGATTACAATAAATGAATGAATGTGTGTATGTGTATGTGAATGTGCACAGCGGGTACTTACTTGCGGGTGGACAGGTGGCGCGGCTCTGGCGCTAGTCCAGCGACGACGGGCGAGAGGTAGCTGCCGCCGGCTGGCGATGTGACGGTGTGCGGCGGGCGCGAGCCGAGAATCGGCCGCCCTCGCGCCGTCGGTGGTGTGCCGTTGCGCGCTGTGGCCGCTCGGCGAATGCCCAGATCCGGTGTGGGTATGCAAGCGCGCGCGTCGCCACCGAACTCGGAACGTCGTGTGGCGGCGGCGGTACGCGTCCCTTTCTCGGTATATGGATGTGGGGCCGTGCGTGCGCCCCGCACGCATGCCGCCATTCGCGCGCACTTCGCCCGCCGCGAACACCAGCCGGCACACGTCGCACAATTACTCGACCATATATACCCGCTATATATACCTTAATTGCGCACGGCACGGCAATTGATATAGCGCTTAGTGGTTTTTCATGTTTGGATGACTGGCGGCGAAGGCAAAGCCGACGATGCCAGCCACTCGCCACGTACTACTACCTACTCTATACATATACGAGAACAACCATTCCGCCGCTCGCTAAACTACATCTACGATCCATTAAAGCGATTCATCACATTACAATTCGCTAATTGCCTACGTAGGCCTATATATTTAAGAAATCTCCGTCTACAAATCGATTTACTCAAACGCATCTCATCTTCAAACTAAATTTACATTCAAAAATACATTCATTTCACATAAATTAATTATCATTCTAGCAATTTTTTTTATTATTTCAAACGTAACAATCTATAAAGTTTCATAGATCGTAATAATTAATGTTGTAAACAAATATACAGAGTGATCGATTAAGAATACAAGTCACGATCATTATGGCAAGAAAGTAGATTTGTTTTTCACAAGTATACGCACATTTTTTTACTAGGCTGAAGAATGTTTTCATTTGGCAAAAAGAACTAAAGCTAAATCTAAAATATTCAAAAATACATTAATTTCACATAAATGAATTATCATTCTACCAACTTTTTTTTGTAGTTCCAAACGTAAGAATCTATAAAGTTTCATACGCAGTAATAATTAATGTTGCAGATGAATGTGCAAGGTGATGATAGATGAAGAATCTAAGTCGCCATCATTATTTAGCTATTTGTGCATTAGAAATGTTTGATTATAACCCAAAATATAATTTTATTTATCATCGGGTTGATCCTTAAACAACAATGTGGAGCAGCAAAATTAAATACAGTATTGCATTGCTTTTATTTAAAAATTACACAACTACAGTAAATTTTCGCTAAATGTAACTTCGATTAATGCAACAATTCGCTAAATGCAACTCTATAACTGCGACTTATTTTAGTTCAAATGAATTCGATTAACGCAACTACGGTTAAATGTTGTCAAAAAACAACACATTCAAATAATATATTCATTTGGAGAAATTTATTCGATAATTGCAATATTTGATAATTGCAACTACTTGGAAAAATAGAATCAGCCTTGTTGCATTTAGCGAAAATTTACTGTATAGGGTTGCTGGTAAGAAAGTAACTTTATTTCTCATAAGTATACGGAGTGATCGATGAAGAATGCAAGTCACCATCGTCCTTCAGTGCTTTGTACATTAGAAACATTTGATTAGAACTCAAAATTTAATTGTATTTATCATCGGAATATTTCTTTAAACAACAATATGTGCAGATATTATAACAAATATTCCATTGTTTTTTATACAAACTACAGAACTATAGGGTTGCTATCAAGAAAGTAATTATGTTTTTCACAAGTAAATGCACATGAAGTATGTTTTCTTTAGGCAAAAAGAACTAAATGCACGTAACTTAGTTTGCAACTTCTAATAAGGCCATTTGCGACTCAAAAATTATAAAAGACGAGATTTTATACATTAATTTTGGCACGTGTGTTTCGTTAATACATGAATTATATAAACTGGGTAACTTACTGTGTCTTTGAAAACAAAAAAGTAAACAATTTTGTATACTGCGTTCACAATTTTCGCTAAAATTAAATCCGGTTTACTTCGAAAGTCAACTGTAATATACTACTAATTAGTAGTTCACATTTACATATCTTATTGATAAGACTAATAACAGTATATGCAAAAATCAGGTGTTTATCGAAAACAAAATTATTTCCATATCAACACAATAAAAGAATTCAAATGTCATTACTGTAAAAGACGGAGCAGAGAATGTCGACATTCACCAGAAAATGTCAACATACACAAAAGACGTTGGTGAAAAATTGAATATTTGGTTATATTTTTATAAATTTCGCCCCTTCGCGCACTTTTACAGTAACAATTTATTTTAGAGTATTTTTAATAACAAAATAATATACCAATAATAGGGAATAAAATAGTAGAGTACAGTATATTATATACAAATGTTATTCTACCAATAATAGAGGAAAAGAACTCATTTCACACAAGTACGTAATATTTTGTTAAATCATTTTCATTAATGCAGTAATTCACTTTAAGCCTCCGTGTTGCTGATTATAATACTAAACACAGAGAAACTTCTCACTTATAATCAATATCGAATAAATAAAGTGTTGTAATTCCAAGTGAGAAGAGAATAACCTGTTTGTATTTAGAGTTTTCATAAAAAAACTTAAAAAATTTACTCCATTATTTCCAATATTGCAAAAAATAATTAAACATCTGGTATAAAATGAATTTTTTTAAATTTAATTACCACAAAATGAAGCTTAAGCTAAGCATAAAATCTGATAAGTTGAATTTAAGTAAAAACCATTATTTGCTGTCTTAAATATGGGTACCCTAAAAGGCCCGCTTAATTGAAGCCATAGTTCTCTGTTTTTTTTGGGTAAAAAGTAGTCCTTACCTAAATTTTAGTGCTTTAATGGATTTATACAAGATTTTCAAAGGAACCGGGCATTTACACAATTTATAGATAGATAGAAAACCGAAATAAATATTAAAAAATATAATTCAGTTTATTTAGCCAAATTTTTATTTTATACTGCATGTTATCTCATTTAAAAATCGCCTATTTATAATCATTACCAAACACTCTGTATAATTTTGTTAGCATTCTCTTTGCATTATTCTTACAATTAGGATAATATCACACCTTAGATTATTTCTGCATCTAATAATAGGTTTGTTTTTTATTCCACTGAACATGAACATATGTTCATGCACATGAACTTATGTTCATGCCTATGTTTCCTCTATGTGCCGCTGGTGCAGTGTGGCGCTGTTATAGTGGACAATTGTTCACAAAATATATAAATGATATAGACCAGCAATGCATAAACAATCTTAAATTTGGCAACCATTCAAATGATAGATACTGCACATTGTGAAAAGCTGCACCTATTCTCGAATGTGTGCACAATGTTCATGAACATAGCTGAACTTTGCAAAAACGAGGGGAATGAAGAACACGGTGCAAACTGTCAAAGCTGTCAAATTTGTGTGCATGGGTAATAAAGAACAGACAAACTGCACAAATTGTGCATGTTCATGAACATTTTGGAATAAAAAACAAACCTAATATTTATTTGATTTTAATTATTGTTCTTGACCACGTCGCTTTGCTTTAACGATGCAACAATAAAGTTTAATCAATCTTCGACATTGTTATAATTTTAATCATCTAGCAAAATAAAAGTTAAGCTGTGCTTTTATAAAATATACCTAAATGCTTATTGAAAAATGAATGCGAGTCTTTTTAAACGATTTACGATTTAAATTTCTCGGCCACGTCACTCCATCCTCTCTCGCTAAATTAA
>JARJDW010009065.1:0-12886 GCA_030264715.1 Adinopsis sp. GC000173
TTATAAAACGATTACCTATCTATGTACATATATGTTGTGTGAGATCGTGAATCAGTTTGCGTCTAAACGGTTACTAGAAATAATTGCATCGACAATTATTGTGCGCATTCAATATTTTATGTATTAATATACACCATGGTCAAGGCATTAATTACCATTCATTATGCCAAACACGCTGCTTGTGCTGCTGCTGGCGCGGCTTTGTTTATTTAGCGAAAACGCGACCAGTTTTTAGTTGGCATTGTACGCGTCAACAACAACAGTAACAAAATGAGTCTTTTGCAGTTTAGTTTATTATGTGCATTCGTATTAATTTCATGTATGTATAAATAAATGAAAAATGCTAAAAAATGTGAATTAATTTGTTGGCTATTTCTAGTTGTCGCCGGAGAGGAATTACCCTACCTAAATACAGGATGCTTCGATTGCATGGGCTACATGATGCAGAACAACACCGAGCAATGCGACGGTGGCGATAAGAAGTGCGGCATCTTTCGCGTCTCGTGGAAGTATTGGGCCGACGCCGACAGTCCGGTGATTGAGGGCGGCGCGATTACCGATGCGGAGGCGTTCGAGAAGTGCGCGCTCGATCACAAGTGTGCCGCCGCATGCGTTACCGGCTACATGCGACGCTACCAAAAGGTGAACGTTAAAAACAAATTGATTTGCAATATTTTGTGGCACCAGATTAAAACTTGGGATTTGGGAATTGTATCGTTTATCGCGTGAGTAAAAATGTTCGAATGGAAGATAATTTTAAGAAACCCAAATTCAATTTTTAATCTGATGCCTTGCCATACAAAATATTGCTAACCAAATCGCCTAGTTCATTACATTACATTTGTCTAGGATTGCAACAACGATGATCTAATTAATTGCGATGACTTTGTGGCGATACATACACTCGGCCCATACGCATGCAATGGAGTGATACCAGATCGTTTAAGCTCACGCTACGCGGAGTGCAAAAATAATTACTACAAGAAACGTGGTGGTGCTGTTGATAGAAAGGCGTATTTGATCTATTCGGGTGGTAATGCTTGATAATTAATAATTTGTTTACACGTCGTCGATAAACCTTGAACACAAACACATCGAAATAATCAAGGTTTTAATTAATATTTCAACACATAATGCAGGCAACTTGATATACTTGCCAGCAGAATTGGTTGCCTGCAAAATCTATTGTAAAGTTTATTTAAAATTAACAACAATTTTAATTATAATACAAATACAATTTTACAAATAATAACAAATAAAGTAAATGATATTGATTTTAATGTATGATGTAGGTATATACAAGGCGAGAAAGCTCCAAAACCAAAAAAAATAAACAAAAAATGAATTAAAAACCTCTGAGATAGCAACAATGTATGTATACAATATAACAAAAATATATATGATGATATAGTAGTATAAAATAATGGAGAAAAACAAAATGACTGTGGAATGGTTTCCGCGCGCGTACTTATCATCAAAATTTTAAATTAAAAAATATACCTAATCTAATAAATTTAATTTACTATTAGTTTTTCGCAACTGTGCCCGCCATGGTATGATATTCGTTTCCTCCTCCGAATGCGAATCGTCGTCGTCGTGCGTTGACGCGATACGATCATTATTATTCATATTATGTTCAATTTTATTATTGCTGTTGTTGTTGTTGTTATTGTCGTCGCATTGGTTATGACTACTATGATGGTGGTAATGATGCTGATGGTGCTGCTCGTCGATGTACTGCTTGTGGCAGGCGTTCAAGTCGTGATGCTTCATCATCATCACTTTGATTTCGTCGGTGACTTTGGGCGTGTAGAGCGTTTGCCTAAAATGCAAAACAATATTTTATAAATAGAGGATTGAAACGTGTCGGAGTAAAGTAAAGCTTCTTCAGTAATTTTTGCGAATTTCTTTTTTGATTTTGGCATTTTCCATCGAAACGCAGTTCTTTCAATCAATATTGATGGTAGTCGATAAAGAATTTGATGGAAAATGGCAAAGATTAAAGAAAAATTGCAAGAAAATCGTCATAAATGTCAGTACGCAAAGAACAAAAGTATATATTAGTACAAATATTTATTTGTTTCCAAAATCAGTAAGTCATTTGCGGAGTACACCTGTTTTCTTATCATATTTTTGCAAAACCGCAACTAAATATGAGAAACAAAAGTAAAATTCATTCTTGTGTTCGACAAACGTTACACAATTATTATTTTATTAATAACATTACTTGCATTGAATTCAACAATGAATGTTTCTCAATTTTTGAAAGAAAAGTTAGTAAATAACGAGGAAATTTAACAAAATCACTTACTTATTTTGGGACAGAGCTAGTATGTACTCGTATATAGAAATAAAATATATGTTTCTTGTTGTGTTGTTTTATATGCGCATATTTAACACAATATTTTATGCCAATTACCACACTTAACGGCTGTTTTGTGTTTTATTATCATTACATAGTAAGCGCATATATATAAGAAATAAATTTAATGAAAATTGGATGTGTGTTATAAAAATATAAATAATCAACAAAGTGTGCGCATCAAAAGCAAATTAGAAAGTTATTTGAATATTAGAAAATCGCACCGCATCGCAACAGCAACAGCAAAACCAACCAACCTCATTTTATTTTCAGCCTCCTCTTTCTTGGCGAGAAGTTGTCGTTTCCATTGCGGTATCGCCTGCAAACGTTTCTCCTCAGCTTCCTTTTGCAATTGTTCCTCCAATTCTTTGCGCGCACGTTCGGCCGCCTTTTTCGCCAGCATTTGCCGTTTCCACGCTGGTATTACGTTGCCCGTATTATCTTTATCGGGTATCTAAAACAATATATATATAATCATATTTATTACTACAATTGATTTAATTCACGCACTTTTTCCACAAAGTTGTTCGCCGAGAACTGTTTCGAGATCTCGGTCAGAATCTCCTTCTCCTGGGTCTGTTCGACCTTCGCCCGCTCGATTTTCATCTTTCGTATGCCGGTGATGTCCTTGCTCATCTTCAGCTCGGCAATTAGATCGGTTTTTTGCGCGTGGAACGGTTCGGATTGCAGACTTTGCAAGCTGACGCTGCGCGTCGGCGCCGAAAACGTTTTTGACGCAATCATCTTATCGGTGCGTCGCAGCTGTACCGAATTCAAATCCTGTATGCTAATCGCACTCAACGGCTGCTGCTGCTTCTTCACACTCTCCGTCAGCTCCACATTGCTTTGCTGCTGATGCTGCAGCTTGATCGTGTGAGTGAGCGTCATCAAGTTGAGATCGGGCAGCGGCGGCGGTGGCGGACCGATTTGTGCCGGCGGCGTTGTCGCCACCTCAACGATCTGCTTCTCCTCGACAATCACAAGGGATTCCTCACATTCCGACGACGATTTGCTACCGCCGCCGGCGCGTTTATCACCAATACTCTTCAAATATTCCGATGGTTTGATTAGATTATTCGATTGATGCGATGCGATGCCAAAACTTGGCGGAATGAATGGTAGCACACGCTGCTTACCGACGAGATGATCTCTCACCGTCGTCGGCTTCGTGTCCACGTCGATGAGGTCGTTGTCATTACCCAGACTGATGATCGTCAGATCGGAGCACGACGAGTTGAGACGTTTTGCGGCTATTCAAACACACAGATATACACAAAAATAAAACGGTGCTGTTAATAATAATAATAATAATATTAATAGTAATTGTTTGCGTTTTTTTCGTTGTTGTTGTTGTTGTTATGATTAAAATAATTACTTCCTACGGAACGCTCATTGGAAACTAAAGCACGAAACTGATTATCGAGCGTACATTGTGCTTAAAACTCTGGCAAAACCGTGTTGAGTGAGGGGGGAAACAACAACGCTTTTAATACGAATAAATTCGCCACGGTTCGATTCAGCCATCGTACGTATACATATATATATAAATTGTTCAAAAAAAATAAAACGAGGAAAGGAAATAAAATAAAGGACACGTAATTAATTTTTTTTTAGTATTAAATGCTTTGATTGGCAAGTGGTACGCAAAAAATAGATTTTATTATCGCCGAAATTAATGTTGATTGTCAATTAATTAAATAAATTATGTATTTATTCAAATATTTTGGCAATAAAATAAAAAACAAGAATTTTTCATCAATTAATCAACGTTTATCATCAATAAAAAGAAGCTCCCACTTTTTAATTCTGCAAATAAGTAATAATTTATGCGTTGGCAATAAAATTATTATCATTCAATTCATTGTTAGGCAAAAAATTACCACCGAAAACAATTAATCAATGTTTGTTCATCAATTAAAAGAAGTCCCCCCTTTCTAATTAGTGATAATTTATAGGCAATAAAATGCAAACTACAAAAATATTATTATTATCAATTAATCATTGTTTCTGCACGCTGATTTATTATTATTTATTCAAATTATGTTTTTATCTAAAATTTTATCACCGAATTAATGTATTGTTAATTAAGAAACAGGCAATAAATTGTAATCAATAAAAAAGTTCAATTTATTATATTAAATATTTTTAATCGAATTATTTTCAAGTGTTATATCGCCCAAATTAATTTATTGCTAATTAATCAACGTTTATCGTCCTCTTTCTAATAAGTAATTTTTTCATAGTTTTTGCATTATTTTTGTTATAAAATATTATCGCCGAAATAAGTTTATTGTTAATGAATCAACGTTTATCACCTCTTTCTTTCTAATACCGCAAATAAGTAATAATTAATTGTGCTATTTAAACAATTTAATCCAATTATTTTCAAAAATTTATTGCCTAAATTAATTTATTATCAATCAATCAACGTTTATTATCGGCAATCATAAAAACACTCGCCCCTTTCTAATACCGCTAATTACTAATAATTTATGTGCGGGGCAATAAAATGCAAACAACAAAAATGTGCGCTATTATTATTATCATCCATCATTCAATTCCACAATTCATTGTCTGCACGCTGATTTATTATCATTATTATTATTATTATTTATTATTTAAATATTTTTAATCCAATTATTTTCTAACGGCGATTCGAATTCGTGCTGCGTTCTTCTTCTTGTGTGTATGTATGATGTATATACACATTAAAAATTTAAATCAATTTATTAACATCATGATCACATCATGATTATCGATGAATAAAAATTGTAATAATAATTAATGAAACCATCAACTCATAAATGCTGGCCTTATTTAATTATCAATTGGTATATCATTTAGCCCCGTCCAGCAGTATATATATATTTTGGCTTCTTTTTATATTCAATTAATCATTAATTTCGGCGGCGGCAGATTAATTTGTCATTTCCGCGACAAAGTAAAAGTATGTACTTATTTATACACCGGTGCATAAATTAATTTTTGAAAGAATGAACGAACGAAAAAATAAATATTATACACTTGCACAATTCAGATTTAATTAAAGCGAGCGAAAAAAAAAAGGGATGTTAATGTAAGTTTATTAGCCTAGATGCGTTTTGGAGCAGGAAATGAAAACCGGCGAAACAATTAAAAGCGGCCTGCTGTTGTATGTGTGTGTATGTGTTGTATGTGTTGTATGTGTTGTGTGGTTGCGAGCAATAAGAGAGAAAAAAAGAAGAAGAAATACGAATACGGAACACGACCGGGCGAGTTAACCGTATGGTTAACATACTGTAAAAGGCGCGATGCATTTCTGCAGAGTGGTAATAGAATAAGAAGAAGAAGAACAACCACTTACATATCGCCGATATGCTTCGACACATTCCTTTAACGACGTCCGAAGGTCGTACGGTTGGCTCCTCGACGACTTCTACCTCTTCGGCGCCGAGCGTCACACATTCCTCCTCTTCCTGACGTTGCTGCTGTATTTGTAATTGTTGCTGTTGTTGTTGTTGTTGGAGGGCGGCAAGGGCGTTGGGTAATGGTGGAGGCGGCGGTGGCAGGCCTAAATCGGCCGGCGTCGAAATCACACGCTTCACCAATGCCTTTGCGTGCGGTTTCTGAGGCGGCGGCAGTGAATGACGCGCATTCACACTCTCCTCCTCCGAACTGAGCGTCGATGGCGTCGATGATAATCCACTCTCATTCTCTTTATTATTTGCCTTCTTACTAATATCAAGCTTTTCGTATTTTTGTGGTTTGGGTAGAAATTCATTTTGCTTTTTATTGCTGCCAACACCATTTGTCGATGATGCCTCCTTCGGCGTTAGCTTTACGATGACATTGCAGCCGGAGTTTGATGAGCTCGCCGAGCCGGAGCGTGAATGCGAACCGGAGTCGCGTGAACGCGATCGCGCCTGTATTATGCTCTTCGTCTGCACCTTGGCATCGTCGCGCACCATATAGATGTCCTCATAGTCGTGCTCATGATCGCCCGAACGCTCTGATATATCGGATGAGGATAGATTCTCGTCTGACCCTGCTCCACTGCTGCTGGAGTGCACTTCAACTTTAACTGAAATGATAAATTAATAAACGTGTTGATGATATAATACCGGTAGTTAACAGAGTTATTTCTATTCGGTGCAATTTAGAAAAGTAGTCGATAGTAAAAAGGTAATCAGTTACTTTTGAATATCTTATCTTAAGAATCATTAATAATTATTAGGTTGATTCATATTTATCCGCTATTTTTATTGGCAGGTGTTTCTTGTTAATAAAAATTTAGAGTTTTGTCAACTTTTTTGTCATAAAACTATTCGTCATTGTTCAGGGCATAAAAATGAGTGTAGAAAACCATATTCATATCACGTTTTGACAAGTGGTTTATCTACTTCAGATCAGGTGACACCAACTTGGGGGACAATCCAAGAAGAATATTGCCTGTAAAAATTTCTAGCTTTTTGCCCGCTTCAAATCAGGTAATACCAGCAGCTTGTCTTTAAAAACCAGCAACTTTTTTGCTCATGGACCGTCTGCCAAGTAATTGGGGAGAATTTATTCCAGTAGAGTGCGTTTTTATATTTTCTACAAAAAACTACGAATAATTATGATTCAACCTAATAAGTTACACATTGATCTTTAAAATTGCACTGACATTTGTAAATATTATTATCTCTGGCTCTCTGCTTTATAGAAAATTTAGTAATAACGGTAACTAGTAAGTACGTTTCTATAAATAAACTATCGGATTGAATAGAATCAACTATTTTCTACTATTTTGAATTCATTAATCCATCATACAATACCTGTAAGGGCAGAGAGACCGTTCTGCATCCGGCCAACATTTCCGCTACCACCTTCAAACAGATCCTTGACGCGATTGTAGATCAGCTCTTGTGGATTGTGCAAATAGAATGATTCACCGTTCGTGCTGCTTGAACTACTATCGGTATCATTCGAATGGCTGCAACTTGATAAAATTTACATAACGATTCCTCACCTCACCACATCAATTATCTAATTTAATTAAGTGCGTAATTAAACAGTATTGTACCGTTTGTCTATTATATATTAAGATGTATGCATGCAAAGTGTGTGTATTAATTACTAGGTTAGTAAATGCACAAACAATATAAACGAGACACGTACTTTATGCGATGATTTGCGCTCATCGGATTGATGTAGAGGCCGTCTTGCGGTGCGTGCGGCGTCTCCATGCCCTGCCGGCTCAACGGCGGATGTAGGTAGAACGGTTCCTGTTGGGATGAGGAGGAGCGTTTGCAGCTCAAACAATCACCGCCGCCCTAACACACAAACATCATTTTTTACTATTCATTATCGTGTTTTCAAAGCGATTTTCTCACAGTTATTATAAATAATTGCAATATTTTAATTTTATCTTGTTGTTTCATGCAAAAACCGAACAAAATTTGCAATAAACACAAGTAGTTTACGAAAAACATCAAAGATTTACATTTTATATTCATTTTCTTGTGTTTTTCAGGAATCAACTTCGGTTTTACGCAAAATCTCGTCAAAATGTAATTTTAAAGTGATTTTCTGTTTAATTTTTCACTTAAAATTGCAAGAGTGGAGTCTCTTCTAACAATTTTACTTAAATATTCATGAAAAAAAAAAACAACAAATTTTTCTACAGATGTTAATTTTGATATTCTTTCCTGAAATTTATAGATTTTCGAGATGATTTTCTCCCAAAGTTTTTTTTTTCTATTTTATTATTCATTCTATTTTCTATTAAGTATAAAGTTTTTTTAACTGACCCGTTTGTCTTTGCGCGTGGTGCACGAACATCCACTGCCACCATACTTCTTCTCATCCTTATAGTCCGGTGTGGTGCCATGCTGGACGAGCACATTCAAACATTCCACCTGTTGATTTTCGGCCGCATCGTTAATCGGACTCTTGCCGTATTTATCCAACGATAGACGTGCGCCGTGCTTCAACAGCCAGCGCACCGTTTCCAAATGTCCGCGCGATGCGGCAAAGTGCAATGGCGTGGCACCGTCACCATCGCGTAGATTTGGATCCACACCTTGATCCTGAATCTGTTTATAAATAGTAAAACATCAATCATTTGTTAAGTAGGTGTACAACAGTAGATTACATAGATACGAATAGATTTTGTGATGTATCTTGAGGCACTGACAGCCTATTAAGAATTAAAATGAATGAAATTGATTAAAACTTCAAATGTTAAAGGATCCGAATAAGTTCACTGACAGCCTTTTAAAAATTTCGAGGAATTAAGTAACGTTTGTCAGTCTTTAAAGTTTTCACGTTGACTAAAGCTTTGAATGTTAAAGGATTGGAATAAGTTCGTAAATGTGATTATCGCAACAACTCAAACCTTGGGCCACTGACAATAAATTAACTAACGTTTGGGGGTGCAAATCTAGAATCATAGATTTCAGTTGACTCAAACTCAATATATCTACGCGATTTCGCATCTATGTAATTGTTTTTGTGAATTTGTATTCATTTACCATCCATTTGACGCAATTCAGACAGCCCATTTGACTAGCAGCATGGATCGGCGCCATGCCATCCTTGGCGCGCACGTACAACGACCCGCCCGCCTCCAGCACCAAAAACTTGAGCACCTCGAGATGGCCCTCCTGCGCCGCCAGATACACCGGCGTCACATCGTTGTCCATCTGCGTGTTGGCGCTGCAATTCAAAAAGCAAAATTAGCAAATTGTAACATAATTTTTTTAATTTTCACATTGAGGGAAAAGAAGCAACCAGCAGGAGACTCCGTCACCACTTTCTACTTTTTTCGTTCGTTCATTTTGTTGTTGTTGTTGTTGTTGCCGTTGTCTATAGATATTCTGTATGTATACGTTTTGTTTGTGTTTGTTTGTTCGCAGGCGAAAGTGAAAAGTACGAGGACCATGAAAATCAAACAACCGTTAAATAAACACAAAAATTGACGACGATGCCGTTTGTATGGCAGCCAGCAGAATATTATTGCGCGTTTTCCTTTTCTTTTACTTCACTCACTTCATCGTCTATTAAATTACCTACTAGTAGTAGAGAATTGGTTGGTTTTTTTCTAGATTTTTGCTAGATATTCAGTGAAAGTGTAATTTTTTACAACCGTGTGTAAAAGAACAAGATTAATTATTTAATTCGTTCGTTCGTTGTTGTTGTTGAAATGGGATTAAGCGTAATGGCATCTGGATAATGAATAAAATGACATGCATGAATTAGTAATAAGGATAATTTTGCAACAAATTTTCATTGACATAGCTCAAAGATGACTAAACAAATACAAAAAGGAACTGAATTCTTTTCAGATTTCCATCAATAATATAATTTTTTTAATGTTTTCAATCGTATTCAAGTGTAATTAAGTCTACTTAAAAATTTCTTTATCTTGTAAATTCTCTACGTGAGCCAATGTTCATGGGCATAGCTTAAAAATAACTAAATTGACACAAAGAAGAACTCAATTCTTGGCGATTTTT
Organism: Adinopsis sp. GC000173; assembly: GCA_030264715.1. Classification (NCBI taxonomy): domain Eukaryota; kingdom Metazoa; phylum Arthropoda; class Insecta; order Coleoptera; family Staphylinidae; genus Adinopsis; species Adinopsis sp. GC000173. Next base: position 9,838 of record JARJDW010009065.1, read on the forward strand.
TATCAAGGATGAGATAAAAATTAATAATAAAAAATGATGATAAAGAAATATAAAAACGAAGTCATATTTCCTCTTCATTTTCCATCAGTAATGATGAAAATTGATAAAAAAATTAAAGTTTTGTACGTTTCGCCGCATCTATCATCGTCAAGTGCTTTTAATCGTTATATTTTCTTCTATTAAATTTAATTAAATAAACTCTCTACGTGCGGCATTAAAGACTACTAAATTCATTCAAAGAAGGGATCAGTTCTTGTCGATTTTTCATCAAGAGTGGTGAAAATTAATTAAAAAAATTGATGTAATATTAAAAATTATAAGTTGATCACTAAAATATTTAAAATTGCATTCTTATATAAATTTAAGTCTATTAAAATAATATTGCTTTGTATTTGAAATGGTAAACGTGAGACACACACAAAGAGACAAAAACATTTTACATAATTAATTACACATACGCTCTTTTAAAGATACTATGTAATTTACGTAATGCGAAACGAAATCGGATGTAAACAATTACCGACAATTTACTGGCTTAAAGAATGAATAAATAAAATAATGTGGAATTGGAATTAGATCAAGTAGGCATTCACTTTGCGATTCGATTGTATAATTAAATGAAAGCCATATATATATAAATATAAATATATATTTATGAAATAATATCTATCTATCTATAATGTAGATACGCAAATTCTTCGTGCCGCTAAAACATAGAATTTATTCCACGATATTGAATTAAAAACCCACAAAAACGTGATGAGCGCACGGGCGGCGCGGCGGAGTGAAAGCCCGGTGCCGCATTATTGTGCGCGCATTTTCCTATTTACGCGGAAACGTCGTTTAAAAAAAATGCTATACTTAATAATAATATTAAATGGTAACCAACACGCAATAATTTATGTGGAGTTAATTCATTTGCATTCGTGCATGGTAATGGTAACATCAATCAGGAAATCATGATAACATTTTGGGAATGAAAGAGAAAAGTTGTCAAGTCACATGATTTTAAACAAACCAGAGGTGGTCAGACTTAGTCGTAGATTTAGCAGTAATAAAAATCATATTGCACTTTGAGAACAAGTTATATAATGATAACATTTTGGGAATGGATGAAAATAATGACGTCTTATGATTCCAAACAAATTTTTGCCACAACCAAAGCTGGCCAGACTTAGTAGTAATATTTTATTAAACACAATTTCTCTTTTCTCTTGTTAAGTGTAAAATAACCACTGGCAACAAACTAAATTTTTAAAGTATATTTTTAAAGCAAATAACATTTAACTTTTTTAAAAAAATAGTCTGACAGAAATTTGTTTGCAATTAGTGAAAATATGGGGGAAATAGCCTTTTCAAAATATTTTAACTGACCTTAATTTATATTAAATACCGTTTTGCGATATTTTCTCAGAACAGTGACTTAAATAAATAGTCGTTTTACTTAAGAGATGTTCTTTCTTGAAAAAAATGTTGTCTCTCAGTAATTGAATCAATCTGAAATTGACAGCAAACTATTCTTCCCTAATGACACTAGATTAATTAATCAAGTTATATTGCTTGAATTTTATTTATTGTTTTATCAAAAGATGTCACCCTCGATAGTGGAACATGTCCAAAATATTATGAAAACTTGAAATAATTGTCATAAAACCAATGAGGGTGTAACAAATTGTTTCAGAAATTGTTTCTCCTGTTCCACCAACATCAATTAATTTCAAATAAATAATAAATTCATAAACAAGACTTAATTAATTGTATTTGTATAGTCGTAAAATCAATCAGGTTGTGACCAATTTGATTTTTTTTAAATTTCTTAATTGAAAATCGATCTGGTAGTCGATCGTTGCTGTTTCGTCTTCCTCCTCTAAAGCGCGCACGTAATTAATTAATTACTAATAATAATAACATTAGAAAATTAATTGTTGTGTAAATATCGGCGCGCTCGCGAAGTTTCTAGTGCACAAAATTTTAATCAGATAATTATAACAACAAGCAGCGCACACAAACGAACGAATAATCAGAAACAACACAAAAAAAATCGGATTATATGGAACACAGCGCGTTTATTATAAAAATCTGTGTGTGTATAATATTGTATCGATATAGTGGTAGAGAAATTTTAATCATCGTATATATAATATAATAGAGCTAGCTAGTTCGATTAGTAAATTGTGCGGTAAATTGATTGTCATAAATCCACATAGCAAATAAATTCAGCTTTCTTAGCATTATTATTAAAAGTCGGCTGTGCGAACATAATAATCGAGTTGGTTTAGCTATCAAATTCTTACTTGACATTTGAGTTGTCAAACGTCAAACAATTAGAGCCAATTCGAACGTAAATTAAGCTTGCTAAGTGAAAAACAATGATCCGGTTGGCTATGCTACAAAATTCTTAACTAACATTTTAGTTTAACAAACGTCAAGTAATAAGCCAAATTCAGATTAATTGTATAGATTGGCAAAATGTTCGATTAATAAATTGTGTGATTAAATAATTGTCGTAAATTTGCATAGTACAAGTTTGAAATAAATTAAGCTTTCTTAGCATTATTATTAAAACTTGGCTTGCAAGTTGGCTGTAAAAAGACACTGGTCTAAAATTCTTGCTTGGCATTTTAGTTGGAGAAACATTTTCTTCCAAATTTATCTAATTTTGTTCAGGTATGTGGCCAGTAATGTAAACACAGCACATTAATGTGATAAAATATCATAATTGCAAGCAAGTTGCCTATGAAAGAAGAATGATTTAGTTGGTTTGGTTATGGTATAATACTGTTCTTGCTTAACATTTTAGTTGAACAAACGTCAAGCAATGTAGATATTGTACATCTTCTTCGTAATCTATCAAATTTTGTTAAGCATTACCTGTTTAGATATATGTCCAATAATATAAGATAAAATATGTAACAATTTTTAATTATAAGAGCAAATCGAGTTGGACCACGTCAACGTTGATTATTTGCTTTAATTTGAAGGTACAACAAACGTCAAATAGTATTAAAATATAACCTATACAACATATTTTTTTTAAATCATTATATTC